>CAWUFW010006840.1:862500-1092434 GCA_963921515.1 Calotriton arnoldi | reverse complement strand
GTTCAAGTCCCACTGAGGCATTACAAACGGAACAGGAGGAAAGATGTGTGTAATGCCTTTAAGAAACCTGTTAACCACAGGGGACTTGAAAAGGGAGGGCTGATCAGGAAGCCTGAGGAAGGCTGATATCGCACAAAGATAGCCCTTGATGGTACCCAGGGCAGAACCCTGTTGGGCCAGAGAAAGAAGGAACAGAAGAACCTCAGAAAGAGGGGCAGAAAGGGGATTCACAGCCTTTGCTGTGCACCATGCCACAAACTTGTTCCACCTGCAGGCGTATACCACCTTAGTGGAGGGACGCCTGGCTGCCAGAATCACATTACAAACTTCGGGAGGCAAGTCGAAAGGAATCAACTGCCGCCGCTCAATCTCCACGCAAGCAGGTGTAGACTGGCCAGGTTCGGGTGGAGGACCGTCCCCTGCTGCTGCGACAGAAGATCCTCCCGAAGAGGCAGACGGATCGGGGGATTGACGCTCATACTGAGTAGCTCGGGATACCAAACTCTTCGAGCCCAGTCCGGAGCCACAAGAATGACTTGGGCCCGGCCGCGCTGAATCTTCTTCAACACTCTGGGTAGAAGTGGTATAGGCGGAAAGGCGTACAACAGACCGCAACTCCACTCGCGACGAAAAGCGTCGCCGAGCGAGTGCCGCCTTGGAAATTCCAACGCGCAGAACTGATGACATTGCGCGTTCTCTTCGGTGGCGAATAGATCTAACCAAGGCTCTCCCCATTGTAGAAAGAGTCCTTGCGCCACTTCCGAGTGAAGACGCCATTCGTGATCCATCATGCACCTGCGGCTGAGTTCGTCCGCCCTGGCGTTCAGGGAACCTGCCAGGTGTTGAACCATCAGGAATATGCCCTGATGTTCCAGCCATGTCCAGAGGCGCAGAGCCTCCTGACATAGGGTCCACGACCCCACCCCACCCTGTTTGTTGCAATACCACATGGCGGTGGTGTTGTCTGTGAACACCTGCACTACCGTCCCTTTGACAAAGGGAAGGAATGCCGTGAGTGCAAGTCGGATCGCCCGGAGCTCCAGAATGTTGATATGGAGCCGGGACTCCGCCGGAGACCAGAGGCCTCTGATCTCCGCCTCTCCCATGTGACTGCCCCATCCCAGAAGGGACGCGTCCGTCACAACTGTGTGCTCTGGCTGGGGAAGGGAGAGGGATCTGCCCATGACCCATTGCCGGTTTGAGAGCCACCACTGCAACTGTTTTGCAGTCCCCTCCGAGATCTGGACGTGATCGGACAGGTTGCCCTGGTGCTGCGCCCACTGGAACTTCAGGTCCCACTGCAGAGCCCGCATATGCCATCTGGCATGATTGACCAGCAGGATGCAGGAGGCCATGAGGCCCAGCAGCCTCAGGGTCATTCGTACCGAAACCCAGGATAAAGGCCGAAAGATCAGAATCATAGCCTGAATATCCCGGACTCGCCGTTCGGGAGGATAAACCCGAAACTGCGTCGTGTCCAGAACTGCTCCGATGAAAAGGAGCTGTGGAGAGGGAATCAGGTGCGACTTCGGCACATTGATGGAGAACCCCAGCGAGTGCAGGAGTTCGGCCATTGTCTGGAGGTGGGAGACGACTGCCTGGGACGAGCCCGCCTTCAGCAGCCAGTCGTCGAGGTAGGGGAAGACTGGAACCCCTGCCCGGCGCAGATGGGCTGCGACCACCGCCATCACTTTCGTTAACACCCGAGGGGCGCTGGTAAGGCCAAAAGGGAGCACAGTGAACTGAAAATGCTCGAGGCCTACCGTGAGCCGCAGGTAACGCCGGTGGGCCGGCAGGACGGGGATGTGGAAATATGCGTCCTGCAAGTCCAACGCTACCATCCAGTCTCCAGGGTCGAGAGCAGTCAAGACCTGAGCTAGGGTGAGCATTTTGAACTTCTCCTTCCGGAGGAAGCGATTGACGTTCCGGAGGTCCAAGATAGGACGCATGTCCTCCTTGTCGTTTTTGGGCACCAGAAAGTAGTGGGAGTAGCAACCACGTCCTACTTCTGGGGTCGGAACGCGCTTGATGGCCCTCTTGGCCAAGAGGGCCGCAACTTCCTTTTGAAGAAGCACCAAGTGATCCCCTGACATGCGGTGAAATTGAGGTGGCATGGCTGGGGGGATGGCCACGAAGGGGAGGGAGTAGCCCCTTCGGACAATGTCCAAGACCCACCTGTCCGAGGTGATGGCACGCCAGTGGTGAAGGTGATGGTGGACCCTGCCCCCTACTGGCGTGCTGTGCACCTGAAAGGAAGGACTAGGAGGGCTTGGAGGCCGCGGACGGGGCGGGGTTGGTGGCCTGACCCGCACGCTGGTTGCCTGACCCGCCACGGCGGGAGCCACGTCCTCGGCCACGCGAAGACGCTTGCTGCGCGGGCCGGTGGCTGGGCAGCGGACGTGACTGGGCGCCCCTTCCGTGGCCACGAAAGGGGCGAAAAGCAGACTGTTGCTGAGGGCGCACAGCAGAAAGGCCCAGGGACTTGGCTGTAGCCCGCGAGTCCTTAAAGTGCTCCAGCGCCAGGTCTGCCTTTGTCCCAAAAAGACCAACTCCATCAAAGGGCATGTCCATAAGAGAGTTTTGGACATCACCCGAGAAACCAGTGGTCTTCAGCCAGGCGTGACGGCGCAGCGCCACTGTCGTCGCAAGCGATCTGCCTAGCAAGTCGGCGGTATCAAGGCAACATCTGATGGTGTACTTTGCCGCATCTCTTCCCTCCGCAATGGTGCAGGAAAGCAGTGTCTGGACCTCCTCAGGACACTGGGGCAGAACTTGCGCAACCGAGTCCCACAAGGAGTGGGAATATCGGCCCAAGAGGCAAGTGGTGTTGACTGACCCCAAGCCAGCACTGGTGGAAGAAAAGACCTTCTTCCCAAATTGATCCAGGCGTTTGGATTCCCTATCCGGGGGAGCGGTAGGGAAGGCGCTTTGGGAAGCAGAGGCTTGGACCACCAAGCTCTCAGGGGTGGGGTGTAGAGAGAGAAACTGGGGGTCGCCCGGAGCAGGGCGATGGCGTCAGGCCACGTTCCTATCCACAGGAGCCCCTGTGGTGGGCTTGGACCAGGTGCCCAAAAGAACGTCTGAAAGCGCCTTGTTGAACGGCAGCAGTGGCTCCGAGGAGGTAGCCGCCGGCTGAAGCACTTCCGTCAGGATGTTAGTCCTGACAGCCACTGTAGGTAACTGGAGGTTTAAGACCCCAGCTGCTCTACGCAACACCGTTGCAAAGTTTGCTCCCTCCTCCGTTGCCACGGATGGAGGAGACAGCATGCCAGAGTCAGGGGAGGTGTCCAGACCACTGGCATCCCCAAGTTCCTCAGCCCAGTCCTGATCAAACTCACACTGCTGTGTGAGAGGGTCATCAGACCCCTCCCAGTTATCTACGTCCTCCAATTCAGGTTCAAAATAAGGAGGAGGGACATGTGGGACCCAAGGTCCCAGCGGCGTCGTGTCCGGCGTCGTGTCCGGATCCGGAGAACGACGCCGCCCGGAGCCCCGGGCGGCGTCGGGAACGGCACCGGAGACATCGGCGCCGGCGGAGGTGTAGTTAGGTCAACCGGCGTCGATGGGGGTTGCGGAAGCACCGGAGCCGGGATCGAGGCCGAAGCCGGGACCGAGGCTGGTGTTGCAGGCGGCGCCGGGACCGGAGTCGCCGGCGGCGCCGGGGAAACCCCATCAGGGCCCGCGGGGCCCGAAGGCGCATTGGGGGGACCTTGAGGCCCGAAGAGGCGGGCCATGGCCAACAGGAATTCCTGTATCTCGGCCGGAGTCGCCCCCGAATCCGGGAAGGACGGGTAATGCGGGGGCGGCTCCACAGGCACTCCCGGAGCCGCGGGGACGGTGCCGATAGGAGCCTCAGCCGAGTCGCGAGACGGGCGAGGCCTTCGAGCGATGACGCTTCTTAGACTTTTTATGCTTCGACTTACCGGAGGAGTGCGAAGACTTGGACCCCGACAACCGATGAGGACTCCGCGACCGGCCCCTCGACCTCTCACGTGACCAGGGCTTGGTGTGGCGTGGAGCCGACTGCCGGACCTCGAGGAGCTTTCGAGACCGCTCTCGCAAAGCCTTCGGGTGCAAGGCCCGGCAGTCGGGGCACGACTTCGTGTCGTGGTCGCGGCCGAGGCAGTAAAGACACTCTAAGTGCGGGTCTGTGATCGACATCATGCGACCACAGGCGTCGCAGGGCTTGAAGCCGGGCATCCCTACCGACACCTTCGGAGTCGAGAGACTCGTTTAGAAAACAGTGAAAAATCACCCAAAAATGTAATCAAAAAATGACTAGGGCACTTCTCTTCCCGGATCTGCGCTTACTGGCGCGGAAAAAGAAGAACTGACGTCAGCGCGCAGGGGCGGCGTCTAAGTACTGCCCACGACGTCATCCCGGCGGTCCCGACGCCGACGACTGACGCAGAGCCGCACTACGCCGCCTACCGACGCGCAAGGGTACTGCTACGCAAAAATTTTCCGGATCCAGCCTGACGCCTGGGGATATTCTAAGGTAAGGAATCTGTCACTAACGTGTCTCTTTCAGATAGTTGTTTTCAGCACCATTTATTTAGAATTTGTTATGTAATTTTACATATCCTATAATTTTCTAAAACTTATCAGCATCTTTCTTCATTTCTGCATTCCACTTCTCTTCATATATTTTATTTAAATTACTGATAAAGTGCAACATACATCCTACAGGGGTTTCTTGGAGCTAGAGATATTATAGTCAGAGAGACTGGGAAATAACTATACAAATAGCCAGGTCTTCATGTTCTTTTGGATATTCGATGTGCCAATTCCCTAAAAATATGTAGTCTGAGTGAGCATCTTCACTGAGCGCCATAAACACAAAAAATCTGATAACCCTGGAAAGAGTTTCATTTTCGGAACAGTGAGGATTGGAAGACTGGAAAACCTTTGTGGTATACTGGGAACTTATTTAGAAAATTTACTAATCAAAGGAGATGGGAGTTGGCAAGAATAAATTCAATGCATAGTTCAAACTGCCTTAAAAGTTGTCTATTTCTTTAGCACAATGTAAGGAAAGTGTTTCTTACCAATTACAACGGTTTTGCAGCTTGATGGCTTCTCTGGATTCACATGGATACACATGAATCCCATTGCTTTCTCAAGTGAGCTGTCATCGCTGCAAGACATTTTGTACATATCCTTGGTATCAATTATATCCTAAAAGAACAAGTTACTTACCTTCGGTAACAATATATCTGTAAGAGACATAGATTAGTTATAGATTCCTTACCTTGTGAATTACCCCCAGGCGTCAGACTGGATCCGGAGAATTTTTTCGTCAGCAGTACCTCTGCGCGTCGTAAGGTGGCGTCGGTCGGCTCCGCTTTCGTCGTGGTGGTGGTCGCCGGGATGACGTCGCGGCAGCTACTTAGACGCCACCCTCACGCACGGACGTCAGTTCTGTACACTACTTTCCACGCCAGAAGCGCAGATCCATGCAAGACACTGACCACTGGTGCGCAAAACTAGGGCCCTGAAAGGAAATCCTTAACCCTAGAAGTCAGTTCGCAGAACAGGGAGGATGGGTGGGGCAGTAAGGAATCTATAACTAATCTATGTCTCTTACAGATATATCGTTACCGAAGGTAAGTAACTTGTTCATCTGAAAGAGACAATTAGTTATAGATTCCTTACCTTGTGAAGAGATACCCCAGCAATATCAACCCCGGAGGAGGGTCTGCGAACCAAGTTCACACCAGAAAGTCCTGGAGAACAGAACGGCCAAAAAAGCGGTCTCTCCGGACTTGGCTGTCCAGACAGTAGTGTTTTGTTAACGTGTGCAGTGATGCCCACGTCGCCGCCTGACAGATGTCATTGAGGGGAACTCCCCGTCCCAAGGCAGTGGTAGCTGCCGTCGCCCTGGTGGGATGGGCACGTAGCCCCACAGGAGGCTCCTTCTTTGCCAAAGAATAGCAAGCTTTGATACACAAAACTACCCATCTGGAGATGGTTAGCTTGTGTACGGCCCGACCTTTTTTAGCGCCCACCTAGCCAACAAAGAGCTGGTCATCCACCCGGAATTGTTTTGTGCAATCCAAGTAAAAGGAAAGCGCACGTTTTGGATCCAGATGGTGGAGCCTCTCTTCCTCTTTAAAAGGATGCGGAGGCGGAAAGAAGGTGGGCAAAGTGATGGTTTGACCTATGTGGAAGGAAGTAACCACTTTGGGAAGAAAGGATGGACGAGTCCGAAAGACAACCTTGTCCGGATGAACAGCCAGAAAAGAAAGTTTTGAAGAAAGAGCTTGGAGCTCACTCACCCCCTGCGCGCAGAGGTGATGGCAACCAGAAAAGCAGTCTTTAAGGTCAGAAGCCTAAGAGGGCAGTTATGTAGCGGCTCAAAGGGAGAGCACATAAGATAAGTTAGAGCTAGGTTCAAGTCCCACTGGGGCATTACGAAGGGAACAGGAGGAAAAAGATGAGTAATGCCCTTAAGGAAGCGATTTACAACAGGGGACTTGAAAAGAGAAGGCTGATCAGGAAGCCGAAGGAAGGCTGAAATGGCTGAGAGATAGCCCTTTAGAGTGCCCAGAGCAGACCCCTGCTCGGCCAAAGAAAGGAGGAACAAAAGAACCTCAGAAAGAAGGGTGGAAAGGGGATCCACAGCCTTTGCTGTGCAACATGCCACAAATTTGTTCCATCTGCAGGCGTATACCGTCTTAGTGGAGGGACGCCTGGCTGCCAAGATAACATCACAGACTTCGGGAGGAAGGTCAAAGGCCGTCAACTGTCGCCGCTCAATCTTCACGCAAGGAGGTGGAGACTGGACAGGTTCAGGTGGAGGACCGTCTCCTGCTGCTGCGACAGAAGATCCTCCCGAAGAGGCAGTCGGATTGGAGGATCGATGGCCATGTGCAATAGCTCGGGATACCAAACTCTTCGTGCCCAATCCGGAGCCACCAGGATGACTTGGGCCTGGTTGCGTCTGATCTCCTTCAGCACTCTGGGCAGAAGTGGTATAGGCGGAAAGGCGTATAGAAGACCGCAACTCCACTCGCGACGAAAAACGTCGCCTACCAAGTGCCTTGGAAATTCAAAAGCGCAGAACTGCTGACATTGCGCGTTCTCTTCTGTGGCGAATAATTCTAACCAAGGCTCTCCCCACTGCTGAAAGAGACCTTGTGCCACCTCCGAGTGAAGACGCCATTCGTGATCCATCATGCACCTGCGGCTGAGTTCGTCCGCCCTGGCGTTCAGTGAACCTGCCAGGTGTTGAACCACCAGGGATATGCCCTGATGTTCCAGCCATGTCCAGAGACGAAGAGCCTCTTGACAAAGGGTCCACGACCCCACCCCGCCTTCTTTGTTGCAGTACCACATGGCGGTGGTGTTGTCCGTGAACACCTGCACCACTCTTCCTCGGACAGACGGAAGGAATGCTTTTAGCGCAAGACGGATCGCCCGAAGCTCCCGAAGGTTGATGTGGAGCTCGGACTCCGCCGGAGACCAGAGGCCTCTGATCTCCGCCTCTCCCATGTGGCCGCCCCACCCCAGAAGTGATGCATCCGTCACCACCGTGAACTCCGGTTGGGGAAGGGAGAGGGATCTGCCGTTGACCCAATCCTGGTTCGTCATCCACCACTACAATTGTCGTGCAGTGCCCTCCGAGATCTGAACGCAATCGGACAGATTCCCCTGATTCTGTGCCCACTGGAACTTCAGGTCCCACTGCAGAGCCCGCATATGCCACCTGGCATGATCCACCAGCAGGATGCAGGAGGCCATGAGGCCCAGCAGCCTCAGGGTCATCCTGACTGAAACCCAGGATAGAGGCCGGAAGATCGGAATCATAGTCCGAATATCCCGGACTCGCTGTTCGGGAGTATAAGCCCGAAACTGCGTCGTGTCCAGAACCGCTCCGATGAAAAGGAGCTTCTGAGAGGGAGTCAGGTGTGACTTCGGCACGTTGATAGTGAACCCCAGCAAATGCAGGAGGTCCGCCGTAGTCTGGAGGTGGGAGACAACTGCCTGGGGCGAGCCCGCCTTCAACAGCCTGTCGTCGAGATAGGGGAAGACTGGAACCCCTGATCTGCGCAGATGAGCTGCGACCACCGCCATCACTTTCGTGAACACCCGAGGAGCGCTGGTAAGGCCGAAGGGGAGCACAGTAAACTGAAAGTGCTCGTGGCCTACCATGAACCGTAGGCATCGTCGATGGGCCAGCAGGACGGGGATGTAAAAGTAAGCGTCCTGCAAATCCAACGCTACCATCCAGTCTCCAGGGTCGAGGGAGGACAGGACCTGAGCTAGCGTCAACATTTTGAACTTCTCCTTCCGGAGAAAGAGGTTGACGTTCCTGAGATCCAAGATAGGACGCAGGCCTTTGTCCTTCTTGGGCACCAGAAAGTAGTGGGAATAGCAACCACGACCTACTTCTGGGGTAGGAACTCGCTCGATGGCTCCCTTGGCCAAGAGAGCCGTAATTTCCTGTTGGAGAAGGGCCAGATGATCCTCCAACGTACGATGGTACTGAGGTGGCATGGCTGGGGGGGTAGTCTCGAAGGGGAGGGAGTAGCCCCTTCGGACTATTTGCAAAACCCACCTGTCCAACGTGATGGTATGCCAGTGGGGGAGGTGATGGCAAATCCTGCCGCCCACTGGCGATTTGTGGCCCTGAAAGGTCAGACTAGGAGGGTTTGGAGGCTGCTGCAGAGGGTGTGGTGGTGGACTGGCCCGCTCGCTGGCCCCCAGACCCACGACGGTGGGACCCACGTCCCCGGCTGCGCAGGGCCGAACAGCTTGCGCCGGCCTGTGGCTCTGGGTGGAACGTAGCGGGGCACCCCTTCCGTAGCCACGAAAGGGGCGAAAAGCAGACTGTGCAGGGCGGGTGGTGGAGAGGCCCAGGGGACTTGACCGTAGCCCGAGAGTCCTTGAAGCGCTCTAGCGTGTTGTCTGCTTGGTTGCCGAACAGGCGACGGCCATCAAAGGGCATGTCCAGAAGGGTAGCTTGGACATCCACGGAAAAGCCATTCGACCTCAGCAAGGCGTAGCGTCGAAGGGCTACCGACGTTGAAATCGTCCTGCTTAGCGAGTCAGCGGTATCCAGCCCACAGCGGATGGTAAACTTTGCTGCGTTTCTCCCCTCGGCGACAGCACAGGAGAGCATGGCCCGGGCCTCCTCCGGACACTGGGGCAGCACCTGCGCTACCGTATCCCACACAGAGTGGGTGTAACGGCCCAACAGACATGGGGTGTTTACCGACCGCAGTCCCAAGCTGGAGGAAGAAAACATCTTCTTCCCAAGGTGGTCCAGCTTTTTGGATTCCCTAACAGGTGGTGCGTTAGGGAATGCGCCTTTTGACGTGGAGGCTTGGACCACCAAGCTCTCAGGGGTGGGGTGTTGGGAGAGGAAAGTGGGGTCGCCCGGGGCCGGGCGGTGGCGTCGGGCAATCATCCTATCTACAGGAGCCCCTGTGTTGGGCCTGGACCAGGTGCCCAAAAGGATGTCAGTAAGGGCTTCATTAAACGGCAGCAGGGGCTCCGAAGAGCTCGCTGCCGGTTGAAGCACCTCTGTCAGGAGGTTAGTCCTGACTGCCACCGTAGGTAGCTCGAGGTTGAGAGCCTTGGCCACCCTACGCAACACCACTGCATAAGACGCTCCCTCCTCCGTAGCCACGGTAGGAGGAGACAACATGCCAAGGTCTGGGGAGGTATCCAGACCACTGGCGTCCCCAAACTCCTCTCTCCAGTCCGGGTCGTACTCCAACTGATCAGTTAAAGGGTCACCAGACCCCTCCCAGTCCTCTTCACCCTCCTCTGGTTGCCAATCTGGCCTAAACACACCAGGGCTGATGTCAGGGTCTAAATCCCTTTTGCTGTCTGAACCACACAGGAGCAGAATGACGCTAGGTCCCAATACCCTTCTCAGAACCAACCCTGCTAGGTCTTTTAGTATTCCATTGCAGGTAAGTTCTAAGGGGGAAAAGGGGTTGGGGACAGAGAAGAGACTGCTCCAATATTCTGCCTGTTCAGCTACGTCTTCTTCTTCTTACTGGACTGCAACATTAACATGTAAAAACCTTTATTTATTGTGCCTTTTAACTTACTGTTTTTTTTCTATGGTGTATAAATAACTTATCTTACCAGAATGTTTACTGAAGCTTACTTCTCTTCTACTTCTCATGTATTGTTTGCTAGGTTGTATGAGAAGTCTTCACTCAGATCTCTTTCCTTTTCGTTCTCAGGTACAATCTGCACTTGATCCTGCTATTCCTTAATGTAAGAAAGATAAGGTAAGTATTTATTTCTGTATTCCTAATTTATGTATTATTTGGGTTTCTCTTTCTTTCTATTAACTCACTGTTAAGAGACTGGAGTGGGCCTTGAACTGGGGTTTCTGTAGTAGGATGACTGGTTTTCTGTCTTTAATTAGTTTTTTAAACAATGCTTCAGAACTTAGGTTAAATGTTAAAAGGAAGCGTTCCTTTTATTCAGGCCTTTGGTTTTAATGTTTGCTGGAAGCACTGCCATACGTGAGGAGAACATTACTGGAGTTCTTTAACACATGGCATGAGAAAGAAACATGCCGGGCCTTTGACCCTGACTTCACCTTTTAATTAATTCTCAGAAGAGTGAACAAGTTTCAGTCTAAGAAGACACTGCGTGTTGAAAATATATTCTGACTTGTTTCCTTTTTTCTCTTTAAATAGAAATTTACCTCTGACACAATAACCTTTTCTCACAGAATGTTTTATATTAGCTACAAGTTTAACACTAACCTGATTAGTGAGGGAATGTAGTTCCGACGAAGCTAACCCCGATTTTATCGCAACTACCCTAACTGACTTCCACGACGCTGGGAAAACAGGTGCTCTTCAAATTATTTCTTCAGTGAAGTGCACAGTGGAATGTTGAAGCACACTTCACCTGATGTCATGAAGCCTAAAAGACTAGACTGCTAACAGTGGTGTGCTGTCGCAGTATGTGCATGTTGGCAGCCATCTTGGAGTTCCATCGGTGCCAACAAGCACTCCAGCTTGAGGGATTATCTGACTTTTGGTAAGTTTGTAGGGGGAAAATGGTAGCCAGCATACAGTTAGAAGGAGGAAACCTCCCGTGAGTCCTGACAGTACCCCCTCCCAACGGGGTTTCCTCCGGTCGTGGTTTGGCAGGGAATTTGGCATGAAAGGCTCTAATTAAACGGGGGGCATGGACATTAGTACTCTTTTCCCAGGAACGTTCATCAGGTCCATAACCTTGCCAATCAATGAGGTAGAAAATTTCATTGCGGATGAGTTTTGAATCCAAAATTCGTTTAACTCGTACTCCGCCTCACCATTAACCATCAGAGGATCAGGAGGGAAACCCTACGCAACCCCGGTTGAATTGGTTTAAGGAGAGAAACATGAAATACTGGATGAATTTTGGTAGAACCAGGAAGAGATAGTTGATAAGTGACTGGATTTATGACCTTCTCAATTGGATAAGGACCCATAAAACGAGGCTGAAATTTACGGGGACCTTTGAGTCTGAGATTTTTTGTACTCAACCAGACTAAGTCTCCTACATGAAGCTCAGGTTCTTTTTACGTTTTCGGTCAGCGAAGTGTTTGTAACGATCCTTCGCGATCGACAAATTCTGGGTTACTGAGTGATGAATTTTAGTTAACTGTCGGGCAATATCTTGAACAGCAGGAACATTAATATCATCAAAATTAGCATGAGAATTGGGATGTCTGCCTGAGTTTATAAAGAAAGGGGAGTGGCCAGTGGATACATTTAGAGCATTATTGTGAGCATACTCCGCAGTCCATAAGTGGTCAGGCCAGTCACCCTCCTCATCTAACAAATAAAGTCTGAGGTGTTGTTCTAGGTCTTGGTTAATGCGTTCAGTCTGACCATCAGTTTCTGGGTGAAAACTGGTGGAATAACGATGGTCAATATTAAGGCCTTTGATGTAAGCCTTCCAAAATCGTGATAGGAACTGAGAGCCCCTGTCTGAAACGAGGACCCTAGGAATCCCATGAAGGCGAATAACATGTTGATTGAAAAGTTGGGACAATTGTTTAGCAGTGGGTGTACCTTTGAAGGGTATATAATGTGCCATCTTACTAAAAGTGTCGACAACTACAAGAATGGTATCATACCCATGGGAAGAAGGTAGATCAACAATCAAATCTAAGGAGACTGTGTGCCAAGGATATGGGGGGTTGGCATGGGTTGTAGGAGACCTTTAGGAGCTTGTCTGTCCGATTTTCCCCGTGCACAAATTTCACAGCCTAACACATATTGACGGACGTCTCGGCACATGTATGGCCACCAGAAACGACGTTTGAGTAATTCTTCGGTTTTCACAACACCTTTGTGGCCAGCCAGAGGGTTGTCGTGACATTCCTGCATTGCCTTCAGCTGAAGCTCCTTGGTGGGTAAATACAGGGTGGTACCTAAATAGGGGAGGCCATTGCGAATGAAACGTTGTGGATCTTCTGTGGCCCAGTTCTCCATTTCAAGGTCGGTCATCAAATTTCGAACGTGATGTTCAAAAGGTTCTAAGGAGATAGTTCCAATGAATTTTCCATCAGGTATGATTTGCTGGTTTTCAATGACTGAAGTTTGATTTTCTGTGTCGAGTCTAGAGAGGACATCAGCCTTTCCATTCTTGGATCCGGGACGAAAAGTGATAACAAAATCAAAGTCCGCGAAGTAAAGAGACCAACGCAGCTGACGTGGTGTGAGAGTTCGAGCAGATCGCAAAAATTTTAGGTTGCGGTGGTCCGTAAACACCGTTACAGTGTGTTTTGCCCCCATTAAGTAATGCCTCCAATCTTTGAAGGCATCTTTGATTGCCAAGAGTTCTTTTTCTGTAATCGTATAGTTGCATTCCGCAGGGTTGAGTTTGCGGGACCGATATGCCACCGGGTGTAACTGTCCCGTGTCCTTGTGCCTCTGAGAAAGTATTCCCCCGATGGCTAGGTCCGATGCGTCTGTCTCCAAATAAAAAGGCTCAGAGGGATCTGCATGAAGCAGCACCGGTGCTGTGGTGAAACTGTCCTTCATCAACTGAAAAGCTTCTTCTGCTTCTTCTGACCATTGGAACGGAACTCCTTTCTTCAGAAGACGAGTCAGCGGAAGTATCTTATTGGAGAATCCATTAATGAATCGTCTGTAAAAATTAGAGAATCCGATAAAGCTTTGAACCTCTTTGATACTGGTAGGAGATTTCCAGTCTGTTATCGCCTTCACTTTTTGCTCATCCATTCGAACTCCTGCAGGTGATAACACAAAACCTAGGAATTCTACTGTATCTGTGTTGAAGAGGCATTTCTCCAATTTAACGTATAGAGAGTTCTCTCGTAGACGTTGTAAAACTGCTCTGACCTGGTTGTGATGTTCTTCAACCGTGTTGGAATAAATCAGGATGTCATCTATGTATACTATAGCGCATCGGTCAATGAATTCACTTAAAACATCATTGATAAAGTACTGGAAGGCCGCTGGTGCGTTACAGAGACCATATGGCATCACAAGATACTCATAAAGGCCAAATTTGGTCCTGAACGCAGTCTTCCACTCGTCGCCTTCCCGGAGTCTAATCAAGTGGTACGCTCCTCGTAGGTCTAGGCGAGTGTATATCTTTGCTTCCTTCACTTGATCAATTAGTACTGAAATGAGAGGCAATGGATAACGATTCTTCACAGTTATCCTGTTAATCGCTCTAAAGTCAATACAAGTCCTGAGATCTCCCCTTTTTCGGCACGAAAAAAAGTGGGGAAGAGACAGGGGACTGCGACGGTCGGATAAATCCGTTCTCCAGATTCTTAGCTAGGTATTCCTTCAAATGGATGTTTTCCTTCTCCGTTAATGCGTAAACTCTGCTGCATGGTAGATTAGCCCCTGGTTCTAGATCAATTTTGCAGTCATAGGGCCTGTGGGGGGTAACGTCTCTGCCTTTTCTCATCAAAGACGTCTGCAAAGTCTTGGTATTCATCTGGTATCATGGTAGTTTGGATCGCACATACCGAACCTTCACACAATTGGGTGGCAGCGCAGATTACAGAAGAATGTGTCTGGTCGTCGAAACAATTTTTGGTGCAGTAGTCTGAATTTAATTGAATAGTTCGGGCTCCCCAATCAATTAACGGGTTGTGTTCCGTTAGCCATGGTAGACCTAGAATCAGTTGAAATTGGGGGCGTCTATTAAATTAAATTGCAAGGTCTCTTGGTGTCCTTCGACAGTAGTCATGTGTACCAATTCAGTATGACTGGTTATGGGCCCTGAAGTTAAATCCGTACCATCCACCGCTCTGACCTTCTCACTTTTCTCCTTCTTGATAGCTTGTAAACCGATCAGGCTAGCGAATTTGTGGTCGGAGAAATTACCTGTTGCCCCAGAATCTACCATGACGATGATTCCTGTCAAAACCACATCTCTAAACCTTAAGGTCACAGTCATAACCAAATGGGGAGAGGAGACTTGTAGTGTGTTTGCCAATTGGTGATTTGTTGGAGTCGTTTTTCCATTCGCATCCACAGGTCCAACTCCCTTACCTGTGGTGCCTCTAGTTTTCCTTCTCCTTAGCAGGCAACTTTGGTCTTTTTAAGCAATTCTTGACAAAATGTCCACTTCTTCCACAATATAGGCACAGTTTGTTCAGCCTTCTCTTTTCTTTTTCTTCTTTAGAGAGTGGACCTCTGACTACACCGATTTGCATGGGTTCAATTCCCGAAGAACTCTCTACTGTCCGTGTGGATTCTGTTTTGACACGGTCAAAACGAGGAACACTTGGTCTAAGCTCCTTCCGCCGTTCTCCTTTCCGCTCACTTTGCCGATAATCGATCTCTAAGGTTAAATCCACTAAGGCAGAGATGTCGGTGGGTCGATTAGGGATTTGAGATAGAGCGTCCTTCAATTCCTCTCGCAATCCTCTATAGAATACTGCTGCTCTTTTATCCTCGGGCCAGTTGGTCTCGACCACTAGTTTATTAAATTGGGCTAGGTAAGACACGAGTTCTCGGTTTCCTTGCTTTAATTCCAACAGTTCGTTGTCTGAAGCTTGAGATGCTGTTCTTCTATCAAAAATTCGGAGAAATTCCTTCTTGAAGTCATCTAAACTGTACAAAATTGGGTCATCCTTGGTTACTAGTGGCATGGACCATGAGGCGGCGTCCCCACTAAGGTAGGACAAGATAAACGCCACTCGGGATTGAGCATCGGGGAAGATCGTTGGACGGCACATAAAATGCAGAGAGCATTGGGTCAAAAAAATTTGCGCTTTCTGCGGGTCTCCATTAAATCGCTCTGGAGGGGCAAGAGGAATTACTGGGGATAATGAGTGGATTACTTGTGTGGGGGCAAAGGATGAAGTGCTGATGTTAGGACTCTGGGTTTCAAAGGATGCGGTGCTTGGCCTAGATCCCAAAGCTGGTGTTCCCGTTTTAAAGGTTATTATCTCCTGTCTTAGTATTTTATTTTCCTCTCTGACTGCCTCCAAGTCCCTTTGTATATTACTCAAAATCTCGCCCAAATTTTTTAAATCAAGTCCTTCTGCCATTCTGCTCAGGTGCTTGTACCAACGTGGGCACTTCACTCTGTCAGGGTCTAAATCCCTTTTGCTGTCTGAACCACACAGGAGCAGAATGACGCTAGGTCCCAATACCCTTCTCAGAACCAACCCTGCTAGGTCTTTTAGTATTCCATTGCAGGTAAGTTCTAAGGGGGAAAAGGGGTTGGGGACAGAGAAGAGACTGCTCCAATATTCTGCCTGTTCAGCTACGTCTTCTTCTTCTTACTGGACTGCAACATTAACATGTAAAAACCTTTATTTATTGTGCCTTTTAACTTACTGTTTTTTTCTATGGTGTATAAATAACTTATCTTACCAGAATGTTTACTGAAGCTTACTTCTCTTCTACTTCTCATGTATTGTTTGCTAGGTTGTATGAGAAGTCTTCACTCAGATCTCTTTCCTTTTAGTTCTCAGGTACAATCTGCACTTGATCCTGCTATTCCTTAATGTAAGAAAGATAAGGTAAGTATTTATTTCTGTATTCCTAATTTATGTATTATTTGGGTTTCTCTTTCTTTCTATTAACTCACTGTTAAGAGACTGGAGTGGGCCTTGAACTGGGGTTTCTGTAGTAGGATGACTGGTTTTCTGTCTTTAATTAGTTTTTAAACAATGCTTCAGAACTTAGGTTAAATGTTAAAAGGAAGCGTTCCTTTTATTCAGGCCTTTGGTTTTAATGTTTGCTGGAAGCACTGCCATACGCGAGGAGAACATTACTGGAGTTCTTTAACACATGGCATGAGAAAGAAACATGCCGGGCCTTTGACCCTGACTTCACCTTTTAATTAATTCTCAGAAGAGTGAACAAGTTTCAGTCTAAGAAGACACTGCGTGTTGAAAGGTCACGCCTGCGTCTGACAGATTCTGGAACAGCTGAAAAAGACAGCTGATTCAAAAAGCTTTTTATTTAATCTTCTCAGCTAAGGAAAGCAATTACTGAAAAAAGTATTTCCAGTTTTCAAACGAAGGAAAATATATTCTGACTTGTTTCCTTTTTCTCTTTAAATAGAAATTTACCTCTGACACAATAACCTTTTCTCACAGAATGTTTTATATTAGCTACAAGTTTAACACTAACCTGATTAGTGAGGGAATGTAGTTCCGACGAAGCTAACCCCGATTTTATCGCAACTACCCTAACTGACTTCCACGACGCTGGGAAAACAGGTGCTCTTCAAATTATTTCTTCAGTGAAGTGCACAGTGGAATGTTGAAGCACACTTCACCTGATGTCATGAAGCCTAAAAGACTAGACTGCTAACAGTGGTGTGCTGTCGCAGTATGTGCATGTTGGCAGCCATTTTGGAGTTCCATCGGTGCCAACAAGCACTCCAGCTTGAGGGATTATCTGACTTTTGGTAAGTTTGTAGGGGGAAAATGGTAGCCAGCATACAGTTAGAAGGAGGAAACCTCCCGTGAGTCCTGACAGCTGAACAGGGGAACAAAAGTACCCGTTGGCGCCAGACACAACCGGCGTCGGCTGCGGACGCAGTGCCAGTGGAATCTGTGCTGGGGGAGGTGTGACAAGGTCGACCGGAGCCGATCCGGATCCAGGCCTGGATCCAAGGGGGCCCTGCGGTGCCGGGGCCAAAGCCGCCGGCGTCGAAGGCCCCCAGCCGAGTCCGAAGGGTCCCGAAGGCGCGCCAGCGGAGTCGGACTGCCCAAAGATGGCATGCATCGCTTCGTAGAAACTCCGAAGCTGGGCAGGGGTCGCTCCGGGTCCCGGGAAGGGAGGGAAACTGAGTCGACCCAGCGGGCTCCGCACGCGGAGCCGCAGGAGGGGCACCGCCCGCATTCCTCGTCGCAACGGCCGACGGACGAGGAGAAGTCGAAGCGCGACTATGCTTCTTCGACTTCTTATTGTGCTTCGACTTACCTGAGGAGTGCAAAGACTTGGAGGACTGGTGGTGGTGGCTCAGCGACCGGTCCCTCGACCTCCCACGCGACCTGGGACCTCGAACGGCGCGGAGCGGACTGCCGGGCCTTGAGAAACTTTCGGGACCGCTCCCGCAAAGACTTCGGATTCATGGTCCGGCAGTCGGAACACGACTTGGAGTCCAGGCAAAACAGGCACACGCGGTGCGGATCCGTTACCGACATCAACCGTCGGCAGGAAACGCAAGCCTTGAAACCGGGCATCCCGACGCACACCAGGAGTCGAGGACTCAAAACGGTGTTGACAAAAGTCGATCAAAAAAGTCAGTCAAAAAGTGCGCTGGCTGGCGTGGAAAAAGAAAGAACGGACGTCAGCGCGCGAAGGCGGCGTCTAAGAAGCTGCTGCGACGTCATCCCGGCGACCATGACGCCGATGACTAACGCGGAGCCGACCGACGCCACCTTACGATGCGCAGAGGTACTGCTGACGAAAAAATTCTCCGGATCCAGTCTGACGCCTGGGGGTAATTCACAAGGTAAGGAATCTATAACTAATTGTCTCTTTCAGATGGAAGCACTTTGAACTGGTAATGGGAATGGTTTACCGCAAACCTGAGGTATTTTAATACAAATATTTTTATCTGTATAGGTGAGACCAAAGATAATCAGCCTAAAAACACGCAACGTGACACATGCTACATTATATCAATGTCAGGGCAACTGGAATTATATGATTTTGCAGCTGTGGTGTTTTCAGCATACTTCTGGATTTGCCACATTTGCTGCATTTTCTGCAGATTTGAACAAAAAGAAACAAAATGCTACTTACCCAGTATGCATCTGTTCTTGACATGTAGAGCTGTAGATTCACATGCTTTGCATAGCCTGCCATCTAGTGTTGGGTCCAGATGTTTGCACTTTGTTTTTCTTCGAAGAAGTCTTTTCCAGTCACGAGGTAGGTGACTCCTCCTTTCAGTGATAGTGCGCATGGGCATCGACTCCATTGTTAGATAGCTTTCCTGTAGAGGGTGATCATGGAGTTAGTAAGAGTAGTAGAAAGAGATGCCCATGAATATATGTATCTAAGTAAGATGTCACTGCAACAGGTATAGGTACCCAGGGAGGCGGGTGGGCGCATGTGAATCTACAGCTCTACATGCCAAGAACAGATGCATACTGGGTAAGTAGCATTTTCCGTTAGAGGCATGTGAGCTGTAGATCACATGCTTTGCATCGACTATATACAGTTATCTCCCAAAGCGGTGGCTAACCTGTAGCTGTTGCAGTCGTCTGTACGTAAAACTGCTTGGCCCACACTAGCTTGCTGTCTTGCTAACACATCTACACAATAGTGTTTTGTGAATGTGTGAGGTGTAGACCATGTTGCAGTTTTGCATATGTCCTCTATGGGTATATTTCCTAAGAATGCCATAGAAGCCCCTAGTTTGCGTGTGGAGTGCGCTCTAGGGGAAATTGTCAATGTCCGTTTTACTTTTGCATAGCATGTTTGAATGCACTTGACTATCCACCGTGCAATACCTGATTTTGAAATGGGATTGGCTTTATGTGGTGGAGCAAAAAGCTACAAATAGTGGTTTCGTCTTACGGAAAGGTTTTGTCCTTTCTATGTAGTAGAGTAATGTTCTTTTCACATCTAAGGTGTGTAAAGCACGTTCTGCCACAGAATCTGGTTGAGGGAAGAACACAGGCAACTCAACAGATTGGTTGATATGAAAGGCAGAAATGACCTTGGGTAAGAATTTAGGGTTGGTCCGAAGAACCACTTTGTTTTAGTGTACTTGTAAAAATGGTTCTTCTATGGTTAGTGCCTGAAGCTCACCCACTCTCCTCAGTGATGTGATAGCTATGAGGAAAGCTACCTTCCAAGTGAGAAATTGCAGCTCACATCTGTGCAATGGCTCAAAAGGTGGACCCATCAGTCTGGTGAGGACAATGTTGAGATTCCATACTGGAGCAGGTGGAAGTCTTGGTGGAATGATTCTTTTAAGTCCCTCCATAAATGCTTTAATGACCGGCACTCTGAAGAGAGACAGATGTTGTCTGTTCTTGAGGTATGCAGCTATTGCAGCAAGATGTGAGCGTATGGATGTGTACGCTAAATTTGAACGCTGCAGATGTAATAAATCGTATATAATGTTTTGAACTGAAGCATCAAGCGGGTTGATTTGATTGTTATTACAGTAGATCACAAACCACTTCCACTTTGCTGCATAACAGGCTCTTGTGGTAGCAGGCTAGCCTCTTTGATGATATTCATGCAGTCTGGCGAGAGATTGAGGTAGCCAAACTCTAAGACTTCAGGTGCCAGATCGCAAGGTTGAGATGACTGGGATCTGGATGTCTTATCTCTCCACAACTCTGCGTGAGGAGATTGGGTGTAATATGTAGTCTTTGGTGAGGAATTACTGAGAGCTCCAACAGGGTTGTGAACCAGGGTTGACGGGCCCATGTGGGAGCAACTAGGATTAGTGTCAGGGACGCCTGTGAGTTTCCGAACCACTCATGGAATGAGTGGGAGGGGCGGAAAAGCGTAGGCAAATATCCCTGACCAATTCATCCATAGTGCATTGCCTGTGGACAATGGGTGTGGATACCTGGATGCGAAGCTTGGGCATTTTGCGTTTAGGTTTGTCACGGACAGATCTATGTCTGGAAAGCCCCACATCTGAAAGAATGGGAGGAGAACTTGCGGGTGGAGTTCCCATTCGTGGATCTGTTGTCTTTGACGACTGAGCAGATCTGCAATCTGATTGTTTACTCCTTGAAGGTGTTCTGCGAGGAGATACATTTTGTGACGTATGGCCCATCTCCAGATGGTCTGTGCTATTTGTGACAGCTGGAGAGTGTGTCCCCCCTGTTTTTGTATGTAGTACATGCTGTCATGTTGTCTGTACAAACCAGGACAGCTTTGCCCACTAGATGAACTTGAAATGCTTTGAGCGCTAGAAAAATCACTAGCAGCTCTAGATGATTTATGGGAGGCTGTTTTTGCTGCAAGCTTCACATGCCCTGAATTGTGTGCGTTTGGAGATGAGCTGCCCATCCAGTCAGAGATGCGTCTGCTGTTAGCACTATCTGAGGAACCGGGTCGATGAAGGGCTGCCCTTTTGAAAGGTTTTGTGTATTCCACCACTGCAGAGAGATGGGTGCAGCCGTCTACCAACACTAGATCTGATAACAGACCCTGAGCCTGGTTCCACTGACGTGCTAAGCATTCCTGCAGGGGACGCATTTAAAGTCTTGCGTAAGGGACCATTAGGATGCAAGACGCCATCATCCCTAGTAACTGCATGAACACTCAAGCTGGCAATGAGTGATGAGGCTGAAACTGTGAGAGTAGAGTCTGCATATTGCGGACTCTGGCCGGAATGGGGTAGGCTAGAGCCTTTTGTGCATCTATAGTGGCTCCCAAATACATTTGTGTGTTGGATGGTTGGAGATGGGACTAGGACAGATTTACTGTGAATCCAAGATCGTGGATCAACTGCACTGTTTTGTGAGTGTGACAGACAGCTTTGTTGCCAGCTGGCTTTTATGAGCCAGTCGTCTAAGTATGGGAAGACATGAATGTGTTGTCTTTGTAGATGAGCTGAGACTACTGCCAGGCATTTGGTGAAAACCCTGGCTGCGGTAGTTACTCCGAAAGGGAGCACCTTGAAATGATAATGCTGGCCTGCTACCACAAACCGGAGGTATTTGCGGTGAGCAGGGTGTATTGGGATATAGAAATAGGCGTCCTTTAAGTCCAGAGTGGATATAAAGTCGCCTTGCTGAAGGAGTGGGAGCACTTGTTGGAGTGTCACCATGTGAAAGTGGTCCGACTGAATGTATAGATTTAGTTCTCTGAGGTCTAGTATAGGCCTGAGAGAGCCGTCCTTCTTGGGAATTAGGAACTACAGGGGTATACACCGGCCCCTTGATATTGTAGCAGGACTGGTTCTATAGCTCCTTTTTCTAACCGAGAGAACTTCTTGCTTGAGAAGGGTGAGATGTTCTTGTGACATTGCGTGTAATCTTGGAAGAATGTTTGGGGGAGTGTCTGTAAGTTCCAGGCAGTAACCATATTGGATAATTTGTAGAACCCATTTGTCTGAGGTGATTGTATTTCAGACAGGTAGAAATTGGGAGAGACGTCCCCCAACAGGAGTGGAATGATCGGGGGTAGCGGAAGGAAGTCACTGCTTGTTATTTGCGGGGGAAGTGCGTGTTGAGTTGTCTCTGCCTCGTCCCTTACCATTGTTTCCTCTAAACCCACCTCTAAAATAGCCTCTTGATGAGGGCGATTGGTTGTTGCCCTTTTAAGAGGAGGAGGGATTCTCTGTGGATGTATTCTTGGAGCCACCCCTGTAAAAGGAGCTACGAAAGGATCCCCTATTTGAAGGTAACTGCAAAGCCCCCATGGACTTGGCGACTTCAGTGTCTTTTTTCATTTTTTTCCAGCGAAGTGTAAACTGCTGGACCAAAGAGGTGTTCCTTGTCAAATAGTTGGTTGAGAATAGAGGCTTGCACTTCAGGTTTGAATCCTGAAATTCTCAACCATGCATGCCTGCGTAGCAGTACGCTGGTGTTTTCTGCCCAGGCTGCTGTGTATGCTGCATCTAAGGCACACCTGATGGAGGTATTTGTGATTAGTTTGCCCTCCTGAATAAGGTCATTAGCCTTTGATTTATGCTCATCAGGTAGAAATTGCATGAGCTTCTCTAACTCATCATAATGAGCCCTATCATATCGAGCTTGTTAGCATTAGCAATGCGCCACTGATTGGCTGCTTGCGACGCTACCCTTTTGCCCGAGGCATCAATTAATTTCGACTCCTTATCAGGAGGAGGGGCTTCGCCTGTGGTCTGCGAGTTAGCTCTCTTGCGAGCGTTGGAAACCACAAGAGAGTCTAAAGGCAGCTGACCCTTAATGTAGACTGGGTCAGTAGGTGCAGGTTTATATTTTTTCTCCACCCTGGGTGTAATGATTCTTGCCCTCACAGGATCTTTGAAGATCTCATCTGTATGCTTAAGCATCCCTTTAAGCATTGGCAGTGTATGAGCAGCTTTCTGAGAGTAACTTAGGGTTTCGAATAAGAAATCCTCTTTTAAAGCCTCCTTATGCAGCTCCACCCCATCATAATGAGCAGCCCTGTTAAGTAGCTCAATATATCCTATATTGTCGTCGGGTGGTGAGGGTCTGGACGGATGTAAATCAGGGTCGTTATCCGTCTTTGGATCAGTGTCATAATCTTCCCATGGGTCAGTATCCTGTGGCCTATCCCCATCCCCTTGATCCTGTGGGTCAGGTGATAGTGGTGGTGGTGAATTTGTGGGTGTGATCGGTAAGTTTGGATCAGTGGGCGAAGGAGGTGGAATGTAAGGTGGACAAGGGTTAGTACCCACATTTTTCTTCTTTAGAGGAATGTGGTAATCCTCCTGTAGGCCCATTTTCCTTTATTCAGGCAATTTGGCATGGATATGTCCAGTGTCTGGATTTATTATCAGTTCTTTCTGTTTCGGATCCGAAGGTGGAGTGTCGGACCGAGGCTCTTTTGGCGAAGTCCTTTTCTCTTTGGTCGCAGTTATTGGGCATCAAAAGTTTTGTCTCCTAAGATTTACTCTTCGGTAACGATGGAATAGTTACCACGACATGCTTCGGTTTCGACGCCAAAGGTTTTTCCTCGGCACCGGCATGGGGCCGACTCGAGCCCGAGCCGGAAGGCTTATCCTTCTGCTTCGGCGCCGGGCCCGAGGGCGGGGCGCCCAAAACTTTTTCTCGGTGCCGACCTTGGCCCGAAGGCAGAGGAAAGACCGGAGCCTTTTAGGTCTTGTGTTGCTGGGGCAAGGGGGTTTCTGTACTCACGGTACGCTGACCCGGTGTAACTTGCTCCTCTTCTTCCATGTCGGAGTCGGCCTCGGAGATATGTTCTGCTTCTTCGGCTCTTTGAGCGTGTAGTTCTTCTCTGTCGGAATCTTCGCCGAAGATGTCCGGTGCGGAGCCGCCCTGATGTTGCATTTCGTGACGTCAAGCCTGATGGTCACGGAGCGTCTTCTTCGATCGAAACGATCGGCACGCGTCGCAGTCTTTTTCGTTGTGTTCCAGGGATAGGCAGAGGCTGCACACTTTGTGCAAATTGGTGCGCGGAAACTTAGCGCAACACCCGGGACAGAGTTTGAATGGAGTCCGTTCCTTCGACTGCTAGCGAGCCCGGTGTGGGTAGGCCCAACGGCCCTCCACAAGTTTTCTGATCGAAGGTCTTTGAGTCGAAACGATACGCAGAGAATGGGAAACGCGACCGAGAAACAATACCGTAGAGGGTAGTGGATTGCGCATCGAAGGGAACCGGAGAAACGGTGCCGAACCGGAGCGCAGCAATTCACATCTGAACCGGTTGGCAGAAAAAAACAATCTAAAAATGGAGTCGATGCCCATGCGCACTCTCACCGAAAGGAGGAGTCACCTACCTCGTGACTGGAAAAGACTTCTTCGAAGAAAAACAAAGTGCAATCATCCGGACCCAACACTAGATGGCAGGGTATGCAAAGCATGTGATATACAGCTCACATGCCTCGAACACTTGTTTCTAGTTAAAACGGATATAAAGTTACTAAAAATGCAGCTATATGTGTTGCCACGCAGTGTAACACCCTTCACAAAGGTTGACTGGTCACCTTTACGATGCTTATTGCTGTATCTGTGTGTCAAACTGGTACTAATGCACAAGTTACTAACTTGTGTAACGATATATCTGTAAGAGACAGTAGTTAGTGACAGATTCCTTACCTTAGAATATCCCCAGGCGTCAGGCTGGATCCGGAAAGTTTTGCGTAGCAGTACCCTTGCGCGTCGGTAGGCGGCGTCGTGCGGCTCCGCGTCCGTCGTCGGCGTCGTGATCGCCGGGATGACGTCGCGGGCAGTACTTAGGCGCCGCCCCTGCGCGCTGAGCGTCAGTTCTGTACACGACTTTCCGCGCCAGGAACGCAGAGCCATGCAAGAAGCTGACATAGGTGTCTGAAAAATACTAGGGCCCTGAAAGGGATGTCCTTAACCCTAGAAATCAGTTCGCAGAACGGGGAGGATGGGTGGGGCAGTAAGGAATCTGTCACTAACTACTGTCTCTTACAGATATATCGTTACACAAGTTAGTAACTTGTGCATCTGAAAGAGAGACACGTTAGTGACAGATTCCTTACCTTAGAATAGATACCCCAGCAATACCAACCCCGGTGGTGGGTCTGCGAACAAAGATCAGTCAAGGAAGTCCTGGAGGACAGAACGGCCAAAGAAGCCGTCCCTCCGGACCTGACTGTCAAGGCAGTAATGCTTTGTAAACGTGTGCAGCGAGGCCCACGTAGCTGCCTGACAGATAACCGGCAGCGGAACACCACGGCCCAAGGCCGTGGTAGCAGCCGTTGCCCTGGTGGAATGGGCACCCAGCCCAACAGGAGGCTCCTTCTTAGCCAAAGAATAGCAGGTCTTGATGCACAAGGTAACCCAGCGGGAGATGGTCCTCTTGTGCACCGCCCGGCCTTTTTTGGCGCCCACGTAGCCAACAAAGAGCTGGTCATCCACCCGGAAGTGTTTTGTGCGGTATAGAAGGAGAGCGCACGTTTTGGGTCCAGACGGTGGAGCCTCTCTTCCTCTCTGGAAGGATGCGGAGGCGGAAAGAAGGTGGGCAAAGTGATGGTCTGCCCAATGTGGAAAGCAGTAACCACCTTTGGCAAGAAGGACGGACGCGTCCGAAGAACAACCTTGTCTGGATGAACAGACAGAAAGGGAGGTTTTCAAGATAGAGCCTGGAGCTCACTCACCCGCCGAGCGGAGGTGATGGCCACCAGAAAGGCTGTCTTCAGAGTCAGAAGACGAAGAGGACAGTTATGTAGAGGCTCAAAGGGAGCGCACATTAAAAGGTAAGAACCAAGTTCAAGTCCCACTGAGGCATCACAAACGGAACAGGAGGGAAGAGGTGAGTAATGCCTTTTAAGAACCTGTTAACAACAGGGGACTTGAAAAGGGAGGGCTGATCAGGGAGCCTGAGGAAGGCCGAGATAGCACAAAGATAACCCTTGATGGTACCCAGGGCAGAACCCTGTTGGGCCAGAGAAAGAAGGAACAGAAGGACCTCAGAAAGAGGGGCAGAAAGGGCATTCACAGCCTTTGCTGTGCACCATGCCACAAATGTGTTCCACCTGCAGGCGTATACCACCTTAGTGGAGGGGCGCCTGGCTGCCAGAATCACATCACAAACTTCGGGAGGCAAGTCGAAAGGAATCAACTGCCGCCACTCAATCTCCACGCAAGCAGGTGTAGACTGGACAGGTTCGGGTGGAGGACCGTCCCCTGCTGCTGCGACAGAAGATCCTCCCGAAGAGGCAGACGGATCGGGGATCTACGCTCATATTGAGTAGCTCGGGATACCAAACTCTTCGAGCCCAGTCCGGAGCCACAAGAATGACTTGGGCCCGGTCGTGCCGAATCTTCTTCAACACTCTGGGTAGAAGTGGTATAGGCGGAAAGGCGTACAATAGACTGCAACTCCACTCGTGACGAAAGCGTCGCCGAGCGAGTGCCGCCTTGGAAATTCCAACGCGCAGAACTGATGACATTGCGCGTTCTCTTCGGTGGCGAATAGATCTAACCAAGGCTCTCCCCACTGTAGAAAGAGTCCTTGCGCCACTTCCGAGTGAAGACACCATTCGTGATCCATCATGCACCTGCGGCTGAGGTTCGTCCGCCCTGGCGTTCAGGGAACCTGCCAGGTGTTGAACCATCAGGAACATGCCCTGATGTTCCAGCCATGTCCAGAGGCGCAGAGCCTCCTGACAAAGGGTCCACGACCCCACCCCGCTTTGTTTGTTGCAGTACCACATGGCGGTGGTGTTGTCTGTGAACACCTGCACTACCTTCCCTTTGACAGAGGGAAGGAATGCCTTGAGTGCAAGTCGGATCGCCCGGAGCTCCAGAAGGTTGATATGGAGCCGGGACTCCGCCGGTGACCAGAGGCCTCTGATCTCCGCCTCTCCCATGTGACCGCCCCATCCCAGAAGGGACGCGTCCGTCACAACTGTGTGCTCTGGCTGGGGAAGGGAGACGGATCTGCCCATGACCCATTGCCGGTTCGAGAGCCACCACTGCAACTGTTTTGCAGTCCCCTCCGAGATCTGGACGTGCTCGGACAGGTTGCCCTGGTGCTGCACCCACTGGAACTTCAGGTCCCACTGCAGAGCCCGCATATGCCATCTGGCATGATTGACCAGCAGGATGCAGGAGGCCATGAGGCCCAGCAGCCTCAGGGTCATCCGTACCGAAACCCAGGATAAAGGCTGAAAGATCGGAATCATAGCCTGAATATCCCGGACTCGCCGTTCGGGAGGATAGGCCCGAAACTGCGTCGTGTCCAGAACTGCTCCGATGAAAAGGAGCTGTGGAGAAGGAATCAGACGCGACTTCGGCACATTGATGGAGAACCCCAGCGAGTGCAGGAGTTCGGCCGTAGTCTGGAGGTGGGAGACGACTGCCTGGGACGAGCCCGCCTTCAGCAGCCAGTCGTCGAGGTAGGGGAAGACTGAAACCCCTGCCCGGCGCAGATGAGCTGCGACCACCGCCATCACTTTCGTGAACACCCGAGGGGCACTGGTAAGGCCAAAGGGGAGCACGGTGAACTGAAAATGCTCGAGGCCTACCGTGAACCGCAGGTAACGCCGGTGGGCCGGCAGGACGAGGATGTGGAAATAAGCGTCCTGCAAGTCCAACGCTACCAACCAGTCTCCAGGGTCGAGGGCAGTCAAGACCTGAGCTAGGGTGAGCATCTTGAACTTCTCCTTCCGGAGGAAGCGATTGACGTTCCGGAGGTCCAAGATAGGACGCATGTCCTCCTTGTCCTTTTGGGCACCAGAAAGTAGTGGGAGTAGCAACCACGCCCTACTTTTGGGGTCAGAACACGCTCGATGGCCCTCTTGGCCAAGAGGGCCGTGACTTCCTTCTGCAGAAGTACCAAGTGATCCCCTGACATGCAGTGGAATTGAGGTGGCATGGCTGGGGGTGGTCTCGAAGGGGAGGGAGTAGCCCCTTCGGACAATGTCCAAGACCCACCTGTCCGAGGTGATGGGACGCCAGTGGTGAAGGTGATGGCGGACCCTGCCCCTACTGGCGTGCTGTGCACCTGAAAGGAGGGACTAGGAGGGCTTGGAGGCTGCGGACGGGTTGGAGGTGGTGGCCTGACCCGCACGCTGGTTGCCCGAACCGCCACGGCGGTATCCACGTCCTCGGCCACGCGAAGACGCCTGCTGCGCGGGCCGGTGGCTGGGCTGCTGACGTGACGGGCGCCCCTTCCGTGGCCACGATAGGGGCGAAAAGCAGAAGTCAGCGGAGGGCGTGTAGCAGAAAGGCCCAGGGACTTGGCAGTAGCCCGTGAGTCCTTAAAGCGCTCCAACGCGTGGTCTGCTTTGGACCCAAAAAGACCGACTCCATCAAAGGGCATGAGAGTATTCTGGACATCCCCTGAAAAACCAGTGGTCCTCAGCCAGGCGTGGCGTCGCAGCGCCACCAACGTTGCAATAGACCTGCCCAGCGAGTCGGCGGTATCAAGGCCACATCGTAT
The DNA here is from genome assembly GCA_963921515.1 of Calotriton arnoldi. Taxonomy (NCBI): domain Eukaryota; kingdom Metazoa; phylum Chordata; class Amphibia; order Caudata; family Salamandridae; genus Calotriton; species Calotriton arnoldi. Next base: position 1,064,433 of record CAWUFW010006840.1, on the reverse strand, counting down.
TGTGTATTTGGCCGCATCCCTTCCTTCCGCAATGGCGCGGGAAAGCAGTGTCTGGACCTCCTCAGAACACTGGGGCAAAACAGTCGCCACCGAATCCCACAAGGAGTGGGTATATCGGCCCAAAAGACAAGCGGTGTTGATGGACCGCAAGCCAGCACTGGAGGAAGAAAAACCCTTCTTCCCAAATTGATCCAGGCGTTTGGATTCCCTATCCGGAGGGGCGGTAGGGAAGGCGGTTTGGGAAGCGGAGGCTTGGACAACCAAGCTCTCAGGAGTGGGGTGGACAGAGAGAGACAGGGGGTCGCCCGGAGCTGGGCAATGGCGTCGGGACACGTTCCTATCCACAGGAGCCCCTGTGTTGGGCTTGGACCAGGCGCCCAAAAGAACGTCAGTGAGGGCATCGTTAAACGGCAGCACAGTCTCCGTAGAGGAGGCTGCCGGCTGAAGCACCTCTGTCAAGAGATTAGTCTTGACCGCCACAGTAGGGAGTTGGAGATGCAAGGCTCCAGCCGCCCTACGCAACACCGTAGCAAAATTGGCTCCCTCCTCCGTAGCCACGGGAGGAGACAGCATGCCAGTGTCAGGGGAAGTATCTAGACCACTGGCATCCCCTAGACCCTCTGTCCAGTCCTCATCGTACTGACACTGTTGTGCCAGAGGGTCATCAGACCCCTCCCAGTCCTCCTGGTCCTCCTCTGGTTCAAAATAAGGAGGAGGAGGGACATTTGGGACCCAAGGTCTCATCGGCGCCGGAACCGGCGTGGAGCGACGTCGGTCAGGGTCCATGTCCGGAGCTGGAAGGAACTGGGGGACGACGCCGCCCGGAGCCCCAGGCGGCGTCGAGAACGGCACCGGAGACATCGGCGTCGGCGTGGTTAGGTCGACCGGCGTCGATGGGGGTTGCGGAGCCGGGATCGAGGCCGGAGCCGGGATCGAGGCTGGAGGCACGGGCGACGCCGGAGCAACCCCATCAGGGCCCGCGGGGCCCGAAGGCGCACGGAGGGACCTTGAGGCCCGAAGAGGCGGGCCATGGCCGACAGGAATTCCTGTATTTGGGCCGGATCCGCCCCGAACCCGGGAAGGACGGGTATTGCGGGGCGACTCCACAGGCATGTCCGGGGCCGCGGGGACGGTGCCGGGAGGGGCCTCAGCCGAGTCGCGAGACCGGCGGGCGAAGTCCTAGAGCGACGATGCTTTTTGGACTTTTGTGCTTGGACTTACCGGACGATGAAGACTTCGATGCCGACGACCGGTGAGGACTCCGCGACCGACCCCTCGACCTCTCACGCGACCGGGGCGTGGCGCGGAGCCGAATGCCGGGCCTCGAGGAGCTTTCGAGACCGCTCTCGCAAAGCTTTCGGGTTGAGGGCCCGGCAGTCTGAACACGACTCCGTGTCGTGGCCTCGGCCGAGGCAGAAGAGACTCCCGATGCGGGTCTGTGATGGACATCATCCGAGCACAGGCGCCGCAACGTTTAAAACCGGGCATCCCTATGACACCTTGAAGTCGATTCGAAGAAAACAGTGAATAATTCACCAAAAAAGTTAGTCAAAAAATGACTAGGGCACTGCTCTTCCCGGATCTGCGCTTGCTGGCGCGGAAAAAGAAGAACTGACGTCAGCGCGCAGGGGCGGCGCCTAAGTACTGCCCGCGACGTCATCCCGGCGATCAGGACGCCGACGACGGACGCGGAGCCGCACGACGCCGCCTACCGACTCGCAAGGGTACTGCTACGCAAAACTTTCCGGATCCAGCCTGACGCCTGGGGATATTCTAAGGTAAGGAATCTGTCACTAACGTGTCTCTTTCAGATGAGGTGAAACCTTTGCTAAGATAGTTTTAACTTGTAAAAATGCCACAATAATGAGGTAGAACAATCATAAAATGTGCCACATTATGCTGCATAATTTGCCATTTCTTGGCTCATAATTCAGTCAGTCCTACAGTAGAATTTGGACCTGAAGGATCCCAGCAATTTTTGCTGTGTTTTTTTTCTTTGTTTTTGGCCCCAGGAGGGGTCCCTCTGGGTCCCCCCATGGGGGGTGGGGAGGGGCATGGTATCCCTACCCTGTCCCCTTATATCTTTTTTTTTCCCCGCAAGTTCAGGAAGCGACTAAGTCTCCGAGTCCAGTAATGGCTGCCAGCAACATTTTTCTGACGTTGCTAGCAGCCAATCTGAGCGCTCGCTCCTGCAGGCGGATGACTCCCGCGAAACAAATTGGCCCCAGAGAAAAAAAAGCTCTCTGGGCCAGTCAGAATGCGCCATATTTAAATTGGCACTACCGCAAGAGTCTCTTGAGCCTCTCGCAGACTCAACCATCCAGATATCTATACTGTTTTGAACGTTCATTTCTCAAAAACTACTGAACAGATTTACACCAAATAGCAAATTATACAAAGATGGGTTAAGATAAATTATGAATTGCTTGTAATGATTGTATATGAATTTATGACAAATTCATATTTATGGTTTTTAGCACACTAGATAGCTCCTGGATTCCTTTTTACTTAACTATATTTTTATGGTTGTATCTCCTCATGTATAATCTTGATAAAATCTCTAATAAAAATATTTAAACAAAAAAAAGGTAAAATAAGAGGGGATAAAGAACAAGTTACTTACCTTCGGTAACAATATATACTACAGGAACTACAGGCTTTGAAGCCGGGCATCCCTCGTGCACCAGGAGTCGTAGACTCAAAAAAGACTTCGACAAAAGTCACTCAAAAAAGTCAGTCAAAAAGTGACTGGAGGTACCGCTCTCTCCGGATCTGCGCTGGCTGGCGCGGAAAAAGAAAGAACTGACCAGCACGCGAGGGCGGCGTCTAAGTAGCTGCCGCAACGTCATCCCGGCGACCACGACGCCGACGACGGACGCGGAGCCGACCGACGCCACCTTTCGACGAGCAGAGGTACTGCTGACGAAAAAACTTTCCGGATCCAGTCTGACGCATGGGGGTAATTCTAAGCTAAGGAATCTATAACTAACGTGTTTCTTTCAGTTGTTGAAATCGTCCTGCCAAGTGTGTCGGCGGTATCCAGCCCACAACGGATGGTAAACTTCGCTGCGTCTCTCCCCTCGGCAATGGCACAGAAGAGTGTGGCCCGGGCCTCCTCCGGGCACTGAGGCAGCACCTGCGCCACCGTATCCCACACAGAGTGGGTATAACGGCCCAACAGACATGCAGTGTTTACCGACCGCAGTCCCAAGCTGGCGGAAGAAAACATTTTCTTGCCAAGGTGGTCCAGCTTTTTGGATTCCCTTTGCGGAGGTGCGGTAGGGAAGGCGCCCTTGGACGTGGAGGCTTGGACTACCAAGCTCTCAGGGGTGGGGTGTTGGGAGAGGATTGTGGGGTCGCCCGGGGCCGGACGGTGGCGTCGGGCAATCATCCTGTCCACAGGAGCCCCTGTGTTGGGCCTGGACCAAGTGCCCAAAAGGATGTCCGTAAGGGCTTCATTAAATGGGAGTAGGGGCTCCTAAGAGCTCGCTGCCGGCTGAAGCACCTCCGTCAGGAGGTTAGTCCTGACTGCCACCGTAGGAAGCTCGAGGTTGAGAGCCTCGGCCGCCCTACACAACACCACTGCGTATGACGCTCCCTCCTCCGTAGCCACGGTAGGAGGAGACAACATGCCTAGGTCTGGGGAGGTATCCAGACCACTGGCATCCCCCAGTTCCCCTCTCCAGTCCGGATTGCACTCTAACTGGTCTGTCAAAGGGTCACCAGACCCCTCCCAGTCTTCCTCACCCTCTTCTGGCTGCCAATCTGGTTGAAAATAGCCAGGGTGGAACACAGGGACAAAAGTACCCATCAGCGTCGGATCCGGCGTCGGCCAACACTGGTCCTGTTCCGTGTCCACGTCGGGGCAGAAGCCGGGGTCGACGCCGGCTGGGTGTCCAGCTGGCGTCGGCTGCGGACGTAGTGCCGATGGAGTCAGCGCCGGTGGAGGTTTAACGAGGACGACCGGCACCGATCCGGATCCAGGCCTGTATCCAAGGGGGCCCTGCGGTACCGAGGCCTTAGCCGCCGGCATCGAAGGCCTAGGGCCCCCAGCCAAGTCCGCGGGGCCCGAAGGCGCGCCGGCGGAGTCGGACTGCCCAAAGATGGCGTGCATCGCTTCGTAAAATTGACGAAGCTGGGCAGGGGTCGCTCCCGGTCCCAGGAAGGGAGGGAAGGCCAGAGTCGACCCTGAAGGCTCCGCACACGGAGCCGCGGGAAGGGCACCACCCGCACCCTGCGTCGCGTCGACCGACGGACTAGGGGAAGTCTAAGAGCGACGATGCTTCTTCGACTTCTTCTTGTGCTTCGACTTACCTGACCCAGAGTGCGAAGACTTAGAAGAGGAGTGATGATGATGACTCCGCGATCGATCACTCGACCTCCCACGCAACCGGGACCTTGTGCGACGCGGAGCCGACTGCCGGGCCTCGAGGAGCTTTCGGGACCGCTCCCGCAAAGACTTCGGGGCCATGGTTCGACAGTCGGAGCACGACTTGGGGTCATGGTCGTGCTCCAGACAGAAGAGGCACATGCGGTGCGGATCCGTCACCGACATCATTTGGGAACAGGAACTGCAGGCCTTGAAACCGGGCATCCCTCGTGCACCAGGAGTTGGATAAAGACTCGAAATTGAAGTCGACAAAAGTCGCAAAAAACTCAGTCAAAAAGTGACTGGGGGTACCGCTCTTCCCGGATCAGCGCTTGCTAGCACGGAAAAATAAAGAACTGACGTCAGCACGTGAGGGCGGCGTCAATGTAACTTCCGCGACGTCATCCCGGCGACCACGACGCCGGACGCGGAGTTGACCGACGCCACCTTCAGACGCGCAGGGGTACTGCTGATGAAAAAACTTTCCGGATCCAGTCTGACGCCTGGGGGAGATTCTAAGGTGAGGAATCTATAACTAACTTTCTTTCAGATATGGAATTTAACCTGATGTGAACAGACAGCAGTTGGGAAAGGGTACACGGGAGAAGGTAATTTGAAACCTTTAAAGGCTCAAGTATGGCCCCTCCCAATAGGCTACAAAGCCCCGACTGAGCCATGCACCTTACCCAGGCAACCAAAATCTGTGGAATTTATCTTTTCTGAATCGTGTTTGCCAGCGTTCCTACATTCAAGTTGCAAGTTATGTAACACGTTGAAAGAATGCAATAACCCACGGAGCCATGTTACCACTTGGAGTGGTGCAGTCATTTATAACGTATAGTACATTAGCAAACAACGCAGATGAAGACATCGACCACTCTGTTGCTTCTGTACATCTAATGCTGTAAAGGCGTTTAACATCCTGAGAGAAAACGATTAAACAGTAGAAGATTAGGCTTAAGGAAGCATTTCTTAAATGAGAGGTCACAGCATGATTGATCAGCATCCGAAGCAATGTAAATGGCTTGCAAGTTTCCAGAAAACCAGGTTTTGAAAAAAATTGCATGATTTTAATGGAGGTAGAAACAATTGAACAAAAATCCTTTCACCAGGAGGCCTTGTGCATTAGGACACTGATGCAGTAGAAATGTTAGAGGCATCACATGTGGCTGTAGCCACACTTGTGCACTGGACACATCAACCAAATGAAAAAGTTACTTACCTGAAGTAACAATCATTCTGGTGGATGCTCCATATACCCACAGATTCCTCACCTGTAGAACAAACCCAGGTATCAGACTGGATATGGAAACTCCAAAGCTCTCACGTTGCCGATAGGGGGCGCTGGCTTGATAACGACACCAGAAGTGGCATAAAGTGACATCACCAAACATATATAGAGCCCATCCAAGAGCAACTACTTCAGTTTCCACCCATTTTTGCCAAGCCTTCGAGGCGAGTGGATGGACTAACATCGACAGTGTGGTGTCAAAATATATATTTGGATCTTATTAACTTCACCTAAAACACACCCATCAAACGGGGAGGCCAGCAGTTTGGTAAAGAATCTGCAGGTAAATAGAGTAACCACCAGAAGATTGTTACCACAGGTAAGTAACTTTTTCTTCTGATGGATACTTCTACCTGCAGATTCTTCACCTGTATAACATATTTCAGAGCAATATCCTGCCCCTGGAGGAGGGCCGATGGATGATTAAACAAGGAATTCTGCATAAGAGATCTGGCAAAATGGATGTCTCCACGCGCCTCGGAATCCAGAGTGTAATGTTTAGCGAAGGTGTGTAGGGACGCCCACATCACGACCTTGCAGATCTCTGTAATTGGAAAGTCTTTGGAGAGGATATAAGTGGTGGATTTGGCCCTAGTGGAATGGGCTCGGATCCTTTCTGGAGGGTCTTTCTTGGGCAAAGTGTAGTAGGTCCTGATGCAGAGAATAATCTATCTAGAAAGGGTTCTTTTCTGCACTGCTTACCTTTTTTGGCACCACAGTAACCATGGAAGACCTGTTCATCCAGTCGTTATGTCCTTGGGGCGGTCCACTTAATAGTTGAAGGTCCACCTAGGATCCAACCGATGCAACTTCGCCTCCTCTTTAGTAGGATGAGGCAGGGGGTAAAACTTTGAAAGGGTGATGGACTGACCCAGATGGAAAGGGGTCACCACTTTGGGCAAGAAAGCAGCCCTGGTATGCAACACCAACTTGTCACGGCAAAAGGAAGTAAAAGGGGATGCAAACTAAATGCTTGTAACTCACCTGATTGGCTGACGTGATAGCAACCAAGAGTACAGTTTTAAGAGTCAACATTCTTAAAAGGCCACTATGGAGAGGCTCACTGTCCCCATATGAAAAATCAAAACTAAATTAAGGTACCACTGGGGCTCAACAGAAAGGGTTGGCAGATACATATTAGTCATCCCTTTCAGAAAATACATAACAATGGAGGACTTGAAATGAAATGGCTAATATGGCTGGCAGAGGAAAGCTGAAAACATAGCCTAATACCCTTTGACAGTGCCTATCGCACAACCCCTCTAGGCAAGGGAAAGTGCATATTGTAGAATCTGTGACGGCTTGGCCTGCAAGGGGTCCACCCTATTGTCCACACATTATACAAAAATGGCCTCCATTTGGCAGAGTAAACAGATTTGGCGGAGAGGCAACGCGCTGTGAAGATGGCGTCCTTCACTTCCCATAGTAGTGGAAAAGAACTTTGATGTCCCCACTCAATTTCCAAGCATATAGTTGGAGGCCTCTGATTTGGGTGGACGACCATCTCGCCCCGCCTGGAAGAGAAGGTTGGGCATGAATGGGAGTCTCAGTGGTGGGCATGTGGAGAAGGACAGAAGGTCTGCATACCACATGCTTCTCGGCCAATCGGGGGTGATGAGAATGACTTGGGCCCGGTCTTGACAAATCTTCCACAGAACCAGAGGAATCAAGGGTATGGGTGAGAAATGCATAAAGCAGCTGACATTTCCACCTCAACTGAAACACATCCCTCAAATCACTCTACAAAAAAATACTCAAGTGCGCAGTACTGCTGGTACTATGCATTTTCCGAGGAGATAAATATGTCCACCTGAGGAGTGCCACAGTGTGTGAAGATGCCCTGGACTATTCTGATAGAAGACGCCACTCATGGTCAGCAAGGTAACGCTGGCTCAGGCTGTCAGCTCTGGGACATTCAGAGACCCTGCTAGGGGATTGGCAGTGAGCCTGATCCCTTGACGGTGTCCCCAAGACCATAATCTCAATGTTTCCAGGCAAAGGAGGTCAGACCAGACTCTTCCTTGCTTGTTGACGAACCACATCAGTCGTATTGTGTCAAACAAGCTATGGATGCGCTGACCTTGGATGGAGGGTAGGAAGGCCTTGAGCGCCAGCCAAACCCCCTTAGTTCCAACGGGATGATGTGAAGAACCTGTTCTTCAGGAGACCAGAGGCATCTGATCTCTAGATACCCCAATTTGGGCTCCCCACCCTAAGATGGAAGCATCCGTCACTACCATTGTCACAGCTGGATGAGGAGTGAAGGCCATTTGGCAGGTCAGGTGTGCCTCGTTACCCCACCAAATCACTCACACTTCAGGACTCCTGGAGATTACGGTTGAGTCCACCAGGCACCCTTCGTACTGTATCCACTGCCTGCAAGGTACCACTGCAGGGCCCTCATGTGCTAAAGTGTGTGTGTGTGACTGGGAGAATGCAGGAAGCCAGCAGGATAAGGAAACTGAGGACCTTCAGGACTGGGAAGCAGCTTGCTGGAAAGATGGGGCCAATTCCCGGATGCCAGAAATCCTCTGGGACGGAGGGAAGGGGTGGAGCAGCATGGTATTCAGCTCTCATACTATAAACTGGAGTGGTTAGGAGGGCCATAGGTGGAATCTGGGCTCGTTGATAGAAAAGCCCAGTTGAACAGCAGGGACACTTGGTTGTAGGTGGCGCGAATCCATCTCTGGCGATCCGGCTTTGATTAGTCAGTCATCCAGGTACGGGAAGAGGGGAATGCCCAACCTTCTGAGATGGGCCGCACCTCCGCAATGACCTTTGTGAAGACTCGAGGTGCTGATGCAGAGCCAAAGAGAAGTACTGAAAATTGGTAGTGTGTAGAGCCCACCACAAATAGGACTTTCCGATGCGACAGCAGGATAGGGATGTGGAAGCACCTTGAGCTTTTCCTTTTTGAGGAAGAAATTCAAGCCCTTGAGGTCCAGGATCGGGCGCAGACAGCCATCCTTCTTGGGCACCAGGAAGTAACATGTGTAACATCCCTGGCCCTGTTCCTGCATTAATTCCACTGCTCCTTTTGTTAAAAATGACATCAACACCTTCTGTTGTGTGGCTTGGACCAGAAAGAAGAGGAGGATGAAGGGATTATAGAAGGAAGGGAAGGGTGCAACTCCTTTCTAGAACTTGGAGGACCCACAGGTCCAAACAGATGTCATTCCAGGCCGGGAAAAAAGCAGTGCACCCGCCCTCCCACAGGGCTTGAGTGGTACTGGGGGAGCAAGCCAGGATTGCTTTCCTGCATGGTGCAGGAGAAGGAGGAGAAAGGTTGTTGAATGGATCTGCAGCCCTTCTTTCTGGCTCTGCCAAGGTATTGTCTAGCCAGCTGGTTTGGCTGTTGTTGCGGAGATTGATATTGCTGGCTAAATTAGAATACCCTCGACAAGCCATGAAAAAGCTGAAACTCTACATCTCTCTCGAGTGGGGAGGGAGCTGTAGTCCTAATGAAAGGACTGTAACTTTACTAGTTCTGAACCACTTCAGTGCGTGCTGAATCTGCTATATTGCCAAACAACTGAGCCCCATCAAAGGGCAGCTCCATCAAGTTAGCGTGAACACCCAGAGAAAAGCTCTCAGCAAGGCATACCTCTGAATTAGGGTGAAGTGCCCATCGGTCAGGCCAGAGAATCTGCCATGTCCAGAAACCATTCTTTGTTGGGCGTTCTGACCATCTTGAATAACTTCCTGAAAATGAGTCGTCATGTCCTCCGGTACATGAAGCACCACCATTTGTGCCATATCTCACAAGGGTTGTATGACAATACAACGCATGCACTTACCACCACACATCATTTACCATGCATATACCTCTAGAACGCATGCCTTCACAACGAAAGGTAAGTATATGGTAAGGTAAGCGAAACAAATATATATATATATATATATATATATATATACACACACACACACACACACACACACACACATATATATATATATATATATATACACACACACACACACACACACACACACACACACACACACACACATATTATCTACTGGCGGTCGCCAGTAGATAGTTATAGTTAGGACCTATTTTCCATAGGAAATCCGCGACATTCTATTTGAAATAACTCTTGCGTCGGTTGACGAATCTTCGCGAAATTTTCAAACTTTATGGCCCGCTCCGGTCCGCTCCTACCCTGAAAGTCTCAGGGTGATTCGTCAAGCGGGGGCCGAGAAAAAGGGGGTCCCAAAACGTGTTTTCCCCATTCATTTTCCCATAGGAAACTTTAGACACGGCTACAGCCCGAACTGCTGAACGGAATTACACCAAATTTGGCAAAGAGGTAGTTCTTGGTTCAGAAAGAACCCTTTTGTTAAATGGTGTAAATCCGTTCAGTAGTTCCTGAGAAAATCAAAAGTTAAGTCACATATATATCTGTGGCCGAGTAGGGTCCGCGTACCCTCCCGACCACGAGCTGCATGCTTATTGGCTGTCAAGTGGCTGTCAACACTCCAAATCAGGAAGTGTTGGCAGCCATTTCATCCTCGGTAGAACCGAGGGACAGAAACAAGTGCGCAAAGCGCAAAAGGGAGCAGGGTAGAAACACCCTGACCCCTAGGTCTGCTCAGGGGGTCCCACAAGGACCCGCTGGGCAGAAAAAGCATTTAAAAAAAAAAAAAATCGGCGGGATGCGCTCAGGGTGCGCGGATCCCGCCGAGCTACGCAGCGCGGTCTCCGCGCTTCGTTCTTAATTGGCCCCGGGTGGGCCAAGTCCCGAGGGCATGGGGGGGTTCCTTTTTAATATGTGGGGGCCTCTAAGGCCCCCAAGCCCGAGGGACCGTCACCCCCGGGGCTTTAAAAAATAATGGTGCGGGAGGGCTCTTTGCCCTCCCGCTGCCCCGGGACCGCCACCTCCCGGGGCTTCTTTTTAAATTGATTTAACCTGAGTGGGGGGCTCCAGCCCCCACACGCCCGAGGACCGCCACCTCCCGGGGCTTTCTAAATGTGGGGAGGGGGCCGCGCGGCCTACTCCTGGAGCCTGTGGTGGCCCTGGGGACCGCCACCCCCAGGGCCAGCTCCTGCAGTGTCCCGGGGTGCCTACCCCCGGGACACTGCTGTTTACAATGACAGGACGGGAGCCTCGCGGCTCCCGTCCTGTCATTACAAACTTGCTTTGGATATTAGAAGCGAGAGCAGAGAACCTGCTCTCGCTGTCCAATATACAAAGCAAATTGCTTTCCACATGGGGAGCAGCATTTTAGCTGCTCCCCATGTGGAAAAGCAATGCCGGCTCCCAAGGGACGCGGGCAGCCGGGCGGGACTGTGGGGGTTTGGGGACCCCCACAGTCCCCAACGAGAGGCCGGGGGATGGGGTCCCCGGGGCCATAAGTGGCCAGGGAGGGGGCCACGCAGCCCCCCTCCCTAAAATTTTTTTTTTTTTTAAATATTTAAAGGCCGGCCCCGGGGGATGGGGTCCCCGGGGCCTTAAATGGCCTGAGGAGGGGGGCCACGCAGCCCCCCCTCCAAATTTTTAATAAAAAAAAAAAAGGAGGGCTTGCCCCGGGGGATGGGGTCCCCGGGGCCAATACAGGCCCAGGGAAGGGGGGCCACGCGGCGCGTTTTAAGTTGGGGGACTAAGTCCCCTTGAATCATGAGGGTCCCTGGGGGCAAACTAGCCCACCAGGAACCTCCAGTATGCGCCAGGGGGCTGCGTTGCAGAGAGGTGTACAGAGGCCACGCCCCTTTTTACACCTCTCTGCAGCGCAGCTCTGTGGCGCTTTTGAAAGTACATGGTGGGCTAGTTGGACTCCAGGGACCCTCAGGATTCAAAGGGACTTAATCCCCCAACTAAAACGCGCCACGTGGCAGCGTTTGCACAGTGGTGAAGGGAGGGGCGGGGCTTCAGGTGACATGTGTGCAAACAGGCCCCGTGGCGTGTTTTAAGATGGGGAATTAAATCCCCTTCAATCCTGAGGGTCCCTGGGGGCCAACTAGCCCAACAGGTACGTCCAGAAAGCGCCACAGAGCTGCGTTGCAGAGAGGTGTAAAAAGGGGTGTGGCCTCTGTACATGTCTCTGCAACGCAGCCCCCTGGCGCATACTGGAGGTTCCTGGTGGGCTGATTCAAGGGGACTTAGTCCCCCAACTTAAAACGCGCCACGGGGCGCGTTTGCACAGATGTCACCTCAGGCCCCGCCCCCTCCCTTCACCATTGTGCAAATATTCCTCTAAAATCAGCCGAAATACGAATTCCGATTTACTCACCTGTTATCAGGAGAGAACCCAGTGCTGCATCTTTTAGCCCAGTACTGATCCTGAAAAGTAATTTTATCCGTACTTACCAGGAACTTGAATTTCCTTCCATAGGCTAACATTGACTGGTTTCACTTGGAAATTCTTCTAAGTGTGGAGTTTTGAAACTTTATAATATTCCTCTAAAATCAGCCGAACTACGAATTACAATTTACTCACCTGTTATCAGGAGAGACCTCAGTGCTGCATCTTTCAGCCCAGTACTGATCCTGAAAAGTAATTCTAACCGTACTTACCAGTAACTTGAATTTCCTTCCATAGGCTAACATTGACTGGTTTCACTTGGAAATTCTTCTAAGTGTGGAGTTTTGAAACTTTATAATATTCCTCTAAAATCAGCCGAACTACGAATTACAATTTACTCACCTGTTATCAGGAGAGACCTCAGTGCTGCATCTTTCAGCCCAGTACTGATCCTGAAAAGTAATTCTAACCGTACTTACCAGTAACTTGAATTTCGTTCCATAGGCTAACATTGACTGGTTTCACTTGGAAATTCTTCTAAGTGTGGAGTTTTGGAACTTTATAATATTCCTCTAAAATCAACCGAACTACGAATTCCGATTTACTCACCTGTTATCAGGAGAGAACCCAGTGCTGCATCTTTTAGCCCAGCACTGACCCTGAAAAGTAATTCTAACCGTACTTACCAGTAACTTATATTTCCTTCCATAGGAATCCATTGTCTGGTTTTCAGCAGAAAAGTTTCAAAGTGTCGATTTTCACAAACTACAAATATTCCTTAAAAATCGCCTGTATGACTTAAACGCATTCTTTCAACTGTTTACAGGAGATGCACCAGTGCTGGATCCAGGATCCAACACTGAGTAAGAAAAAGTAACGATAACACTACTTACCTGCTAAGTGAATTTCCTCCCATAGGATAACATTGGTGATTCTATGTGAAAAAGTTTCTAAGTGTCAACTTTTAAAATACAATAATATTCCTTAAAAATCACTACTGTAACCAAAACGCTTTTACTCAACTGTTTACAGGAGATGTCCCAGGACTGAATCTAGGATCCAGTCCTGTGGTTAGAAAAGTAATCCATAAAGTAACTAATTGCATTTAACTAGAAATTCACATTGAGCTCAATGTTGCATTGTGTTTGAAATTGTGTTGCCCATTGCAACAACTGTAACTACTGTACTTAAAACTCTATTGCCTATTTGCAAACTATTTAAACTAAAGTAATTCATTCTGAGAAAGTATATTTTGTAATGTAAGGTATAATGTAATTACAATATAATTTAATAAATAAAATATCTAAAAATAAATAGTTTTAAAAAATGTAGTAAATCAGTGTCAAAAAAATAAATATAACAATTAATACATTTAAAAATTGTCATTTACAAAACCTTTGAAATTCACTGAAAAAACCATAGGTTTTAGGGACAGTTATAGTTAGTTGGTCATTTCACTCGTACAAAACCCGTGAAATTCCCCCGTTATAGTTAGTTCAGCTAACTATAACTCGCGCCCCCGCAATGCACTGCTGATGTCACATATTACATCACTCATGACATGGTCAGTGACATCACTGATGACATCACTGATGACATCATCCACATGATAATCTGATGCACCTCCTCACACCCTAATATAACCTTTGATACACCCACTCTAAATTACAGACTGCCATTCGCAAAACCATAGACACTCCAACACCAATAACTACATACCCACTCACTGATTCTTAGGTCTACACACACACATCCACTCACTCACTCACCCGTACAGTAACTCATACTTATGGTCACTCAGTACAGGACAAACATATGCACTCTTACTCCAAAATAGAGACTCAAACACTGCCACTCATCCATAGAGGTACTCACACACCTAGTCAGTCATGCAAATAATTAAACACACTGCCATTTACTCACCTATACAGTTATACACACACCAGCTCACTTAATCATACAAATACTAGCACATTGTTACGCTCTTATACAATCACTGATACAAGCACACACTCATCCATACAGCCACTAACACAATCACTCACTCTAAGCTTATAGCTATTTATATACTCCAACACACATATATACTGCCTTTCACATATGTAGTTACTCACACATGTACCACTGGGACATACATTCACTCACTAACACTCTTACACACACTTACCCACCCATACAGTCTATCACAGATGCACTCTTGAAACCATCCACCCAGTGAATCACCCACTCACATCTATGCACAGAGTCGCACACACCCCTCCCACACAAACACTCAGGCACCCATACAGATACTCAGACAACCATTCAATAACTCATATAGACACTCATGTAGCTATTCACAAACACATGCTGCCACTTACACAGCAACAGACAGACGGATACAGACATTCTCCCAGTTTAGTCACTAACCCATGCATTCAGTAAGATACGTTAAATCACTCGGTTATAGAGTCCGCACCTACGAAATCATCCATACAGACACATATACACCCACTCATTCTTCAATACGTCTTTTCCTATATATATTAAAAATATTTAAACTTTACAGAAACACACAGTCACTGGATGATGTCATCAGTGATGTCATCAGTGATGTCATTTGAGATGTCATCAGTGATGTCACTGACCATGTCATGAGTGATGTAATATGTGACGTCATCAGCAGTGCATTGCGGGGCGCGAGTTATAGTTAGTTGAACTAACTATAACGGGGAATTTCACGGGTTTTGTACGAGTGAAATGTCCAACTAACTATAACTGTCCCTAAAACCTATGGTTTTTCAGTGAATATATATATATATATATATATATATATATATATATATATATATATATATATAGTTAACAATTGCAAATTATTATTGTTTTGGGAAGAGACCGCCTCAACTATGTTTTTAAAAATTTTTTACATTTTTTCTTTTGGGGTGGACAGACAACTTCCCACTTAAAATTATTTGTCTTCCACCCTTTTTTAACCTTTCTAACCTATACCGATACCCAGCCTTAACCCCTAAAAATGCCTTATCCTACACCCCTAAACCCTAAAAATGCACTTACCACCCTATACCCACCCCAAATCCAAAATTTACCCTTACCACTTTACACCTCTACCCTCCCCTAAATCCTAAAAATACTTTTACTACCCTATATCCCTACCCAACCCTCAACACTAAAAATACCCTTACCACCATATACCTCTATCCACCCCTAAACCCTAAAAAACAGCTTTACCACCCAATACTCCTACCCACCCATAAAGCATAAACACATTCTTACCACCCTGTACCCCTACCCACCCCTAAACCCTAAACAATGCCCTTAACCCCACATACCCCTACCCACCCCAAACCCTAACAATGCCCTTACCACCCTATACCCCTACATATCCCTAAACCCTAAAAGCAATTCCGGTTGGCACGGAGGTTTTTGTGAATTTGGAATGAACTTGGAGTTTGAAACTTGGGGAGCAAAGGTTCCGGTACTGAGGAATCCAGGAGAAGGGGTTGAGGCGTCGAGGCCGCTCCGAAGTCAGATTTAGTGGAATTGCCAGTGCGTGCCATTTGGAGGAGAACCAACAAGCTCCATGACACTGTTTTTCGTGTTTATTCCTTTTCCCCCCAGAAGAGTGTGAGGATGGGGACCTTGAACGTGGTCTTGAACATCACAGGCTCTTTCATTCATCTCTGCTTTTAAAGAGCTTCGTTTCCCGCTCTTTTACGGCTTACGGGTGCATACTGTGACAGCAGTCTCATTGCTGCAAGTCATGTTCAGAACCGACACACCACGAGCAGATAGAGTGGGGGTTTGTAATGGACATCTGTTCCTCGCATTCCTTACAGGGTGCAAACCCTGAATTTGTAGGAGAAGACATGGTTCTACGCAAGTAATTTGTTATTGTGAGGAAACTCTTTCAGTAAACATAGCTTCCGAACAGCATCAAAGGAGAGAAAAAAGGGAATTGGTGCTGTTGTACTGGGGTGGGCTCTACAAGGCTTCAGATACATCACCTGGTACCACTTCAGGCATCACTATGGAGCCAGCACCCCCTACTTATTAACTGAGGACTTCCAGATCAATTTTAATGCCTCAGAAAAGTTCTACTTGTGCGGAACCTGCAGGGAGAAATATCCATGAGAACGGCACGATTACGATCATGTGCGTGTTACCTTGATGCAGCTTCCTTCTAACACAAGGAATCAGAGTAATGGGTATGAATGTATATTGATCCGGTTATTGACACATGAAGTGTAACGTACCTCCCAGAGCCCCTTGAAGTGGAAACTAGAGTGCACGGATCAGCAAGCAACAAGTGCTTTGTGAGTAGCAAAGATATCCACCAAAGGAGTGCTCCAGAGGGTGATGTTGCACAGGACCACTTCTGGGTGAAGACGCCACTCGTGACTGGTAAGGTGACGGTGACGCTGCCTTGAGGGACTGGGTCAGATAACAAACCGTCAGCCAAACATCACAAGCGTGTTCTCACCACTGTAGCCCAAACTGCTCTAAGCACTAGGGGACATAAGCCCACCATGCTCTGCTTTTTTTTTTTTTTTTTAAATGTTTTTATTGAATGTCCAGTCGTACAGAAACAACGTTACAAGATACCAGTATTAATGTGCCACATACAATAGTTTGTAAAAAATCGCCTATACATAAAGGGAAAAAAAGGATGTTACCGTACTGCCGGTAAGGACATTTTCCATCTATAGTCTGTTATTGAAACCTTCGGCACTGCATCGGAATATATACACGTGAATCATTCAATAAACAGTTTGCAAAAGCTTACATTGAAAAGAAAAAGAAAACGTACCCCCCCCGTGGGTCACCTTAGGAAGCACTTCTCCGCATCGTACAGCATGGACTGATCAGTATCTCACCCTAGACTAACTGCTAAGCCCTCGTTTCAAGACTACCCTCTGGCAGAGCTCCTGTTCCTGGACTCCTTTCCTCTGTTTGCGTTTCCTCCCCAGCTTGGGAGAGGGGTGGTCTACCCATGGGGATCTCCGAAATCATAATACACCACGACCTCGCGTCCTCCTCTAACTTTTCGTCTCTACGAAGATGTCGCATACGAATCAATTCTGCTGTGGCCCACTCTCTGAGATCTTTAGCCCAGTTTTCTATTTTGGGGGGCTGCGGTCTCATCCACTTAATTGCAATCCTCCTTTTAGCTAGCACCAGCCCCAACTGTAGGAATCTTCGTCTAAGCTTCCTCCCTATAGGTCTGGGAAGAAGTCCCAGGAGTACCTCCTTGATAGAATAGGGCAGCGTCCACCCCGTCACCAACCTCAAGCTTTCTAGTATCGATCCCCAGTATAATTTCAATTCGGTACATTCCCAAGTCATATGTAGGAACTGGGCGTCGTACTGACCACACTTGGGACATTGAGCAGAGCGGGCTGGGTATATTTTATGTAGTATATATTGAGTCAAGTATGTTTGATGAACGATATTAAATTGGATAAGCTTGAATCTCACATTGGAACTAATTTGTTTGACCTCTTCGTGTATCCGTTTCCATTCTGATTCCGTCAAGGGCTCCTCTAGTAACCTATCCCATTTGGCCTGAACCTGAAGTGGTTCTGCCGTTAAATCCTCTCTTAACGCCTTATATACATGAGACACCAGTCTGCGGCTGCCTGCCAGAGACATAAGAACCTGAAGAGTGACAGTCACGGGCGGTTCCTCCAGAAACATTGGCCAGAGCTCACGTGCTTCCGCAGAAATCTTCGCATATTGAAGATATTGGCCTCTGCCCAATTCGAACATGGATTCTGCTTCTTCCCTTGTAAGGAACCGCTGTCCCGAGTACAGATCTCCCATCCTACAGCAACCTCCCTCCGTCCATTTAGTAATAGTCATAGTTTGACTTATTCGTTCGAACGGTACCACTGCCCATAACGGGGCCTCCGGAGCATATGGCGCTCGTTTCATTACTGTTGTCACCGCCGTCTCCCAAATCGCACCTACGTGTCTAATAAGATAAGGAAATTGCACAGGTACCCTTGATCCCATCATAAGGAGATCCGGTAAAGGAGTCCTACCATGAGTTCCATCCAGCAGCCGCTTCTCCCAATTATCATTGTCTAGCCACTGTACTGCATGTTGTAGCTGTGTCGCCATATAGTAAAGGCTCAATCTAGGCACCTCTAACCCCCCTCGTTCCCAAGTCCTCTGTAATGTATCTAATTTCACCCTTTTTCGTTTAGAGCCCCATAAGAGGTCAACCAGCAGCAGTCTATGAAAATACTTCCAAGGGATACGATGGAGAGAATTTTGTATAGTGTATAAGCAGCGTGGAAGAACCACCATTTTTATTAAGGCGACCCGTCCCATCAAAGACGGGGAGGTCACGCCAGAACTCAATGGAGTTTTGAACCCCCATCACACACCTCCCCACATTGCGTTCTAGATAGTCTTCCGATGTGTGGGCCAGCCGTATCCCTAGGTAACAGACCGTGTCTCCGACCCTGCTCATTCCCACCACAGGTAGTTCTCTCCACGGTATCACATAGGCTGCCCATGGGTAAAAGTTTTGATTTCCCGGGGTTGAGACAGAGTCCCAAGATTTCCCCAAAGGTGTTCAGCTCCCTAAGGAGCTCTGGAACTGCCGTCTCAGGGTGTCGGAGGTATACCATAGTGTCATCTGCATACATGGACAGCACGTGAACCATTCTCCCCAACTGGATACCCCATTGCTCCATCCGGCGTCTAAGAACAATCGCCAGAGGCTCCATCCCAAGGGCGAAAAGGAGTGGCGATAGGGGGCAACCCTGACGAGTACCCCACTGGAGCTCTAGACCCTCTGATACCTGATTCCGGAGGCGGATCAAGCCATTGGCTTACAGTAAAGCAATTTCAACCACCTTATAAAGTTGTCTCCCAATCCCATCTGGGTGAGCACCGTCAACAAATAATGCCACTCAACAGTCAAAAGCCTGTCGAATGTCCAAGAGACATAGGGCCCATTCAGAGTCCTGAAGATCCGGCGCGTGCCATAGGTGTGCGAGCCTGCGCAAATTATGTGTGGTATTCCGTCTTGGGACAAACCTGGACTGGTCTGGGTGGACCAGTCTAGTCATATATGGCAAAAGACGTGCAGCTAACACACCACTTAATATTTTCTCATCGATATTCACGAGAGAAATAGGCCTATAAGAGCTTGGGGAGAGAGGATCTCTATCAGGCTTAAGAATCATGGAGACTAGTGCCTCCATCATAGTATTAGGGAGGGTCCCCTTGTCTAGCGCCTCGGTAAACACCTCCAGGAGGTGATCCACCAACTGCAGGACAAACACCTTATAAAATTCAGCCGGGAGACCGTCACTCCCGGGGCACTTGCCAGTCCTCAGCCGTTTAATAGAAGTCAATAGTTCCTCCCTAGTGAGCAGCGCTCCAAGGGCTCCAGACTCGTCCTTCCCAAGAGTGGGAAGCGCCATGTCCTTAAAAAAACTCCCGAAATGCGAGAGGTCGAGTCTGGGCGACAGTCGAGCAGGTCTGACGCAGGTGAGTCGCAAATTCTTCTATGATCGCGTCTTGTGTATATATTATGTGCCCTTTGCTATTACGTAGCTGCAACACCGGTGTGTGTTCTGTCTCCGTCCTAATAAGACGAGCCAGCAACGCTCCGGACCTGTCGCCCTCCATCTAAAGCCTATACGTGGTGTATTTATGTTTCTCCAAACGCGACCAAGCTTCCAGCAATTCCCCCTTGACCCGCGTCCACTCAGTTCTATCTGTGGGGGACTGATATGATGCAATTTCCAGGGCTTGTAAACGCTTCTCTAGAGATTCGATATCAGCAATAAACTGATAATAGACCCCGTATGTGGTCTTCATACCGACCCCCCCTAATAACAACCTTCATGGCCTCCCATTCCGTAGATCTAGCGGCTGTGGACCCCCAGTTTTCCCCAAAGTAATGTCGAAGGGTGTCTGTCACAGTCTGTACGTATGGGGGATCAATAAGGGCCTCCGCGCGGAGTCGCCATAAAGGAATGGGAGGTCGTCCCGGTCTGGTGGTCAGACTTAGCGGCAGTGGCGCATGGTCCGATAAATATCTTGGTAAGAGGGAGATAGCCTCTGTCGTGGCTGACAGGCCCGCAGTAAGACAACAATAATCGAGCCGTGAGAAGGTGTTTGCTGCAGGAGTATAACAGGAGAACTCTCTCTTAGCAGGGTTACGTGCCCTCCACTCATCCCGCAATTGCATCCCCTGTAAGACACCTAGAAGGGATCGCATCATGCAAGGTTTAGTATTGTCTCGGGGAGGTTCCCCATCTAGTGACCCGTCCAGCACACAGTTAAAGTCTCCAAAGAGAAGGATTTCAGCCCCCATGTATGGTGTTGCAGCCTTCAGTACTGCCGGGTAGAAATCGGGGCAATCTAAGTTGGGCGCATATACATTAATAGTGTACAGCTCCCTCCCCTCCCATCGCCCAAACAGGATATCATATCTCCCCTCAGGGTCTAAGACATGGTGAAGGTGTTGAAACAGGACCCCTGGTGCCACCCACACCATTGCTCCCCTTGCAAAGCCAGAGTAAGATGTGGCATAAATCTGTCCCCTCCATCTCTTTCGTATGCACTTTATAGTATTACCCCATATGCGAGTCTCCTGCAGTCCCGCAATCACTACCCCGTATCTCTTCAGAAATGCGTGCACTCTGCGGCGTTTATCTAAGGCAGCCATCCCTCGGACATTCCAATTAAGGAATTTCCGCGTTTGTACTGTCATGACAGTGTGTTAAAAAGATGCCAGACGTGCAGTCTTCTCTGCCTAGGGTGGTCATTTCATCTTCCTTTATGCCCGCGCTGCATAGTGTTATCACTAGTAACCCCAATAATCCCCCAACTAACCAATAAGCATCCAGAAACTGTAAGTACCCAACCCCCACCCCCTCCCATGGGCAGTAGTGTAAATGTGATCATACATTGGCATATAAACAACCATACATACCGCCCCATACCTCCCCTCCTCCCTCAACAAGTGACAATCAAACGCTGTGCAAGAGAGTTGGTTACACCGGGGCGCGAGATTGCTCTCAAGCTTCCCCGGCGGACCTTGTCTCTGGTGGGGGTGTCGCTACTCCGGCGGCAGCCCATCTCTCTACCTTATGCAGTTATTAGTACAACCTTTGACCAGTTTTATGATCTGTTTGAAGGGAGAGAAATAAAACAACAGTACAAGGGTCAAGTGACCGCTCCCTCATTCACAGAAAGCACAACCCCCATGAATCCCCGACTGATTATTACAGACCAGGCTATCTAAGCCTCTGCCAGACTCAAACACAACAGCAACTTATCTGTACAGTTCAACAGTCTGTGCATCGCTTTTTTGAGCTCAGTCATGCCCTCCGTCTGGGCCCCCAGTTCTATGATCAAGTTCCGGCGTCGCCTCCACCGAGTCCGGGACAACCTCCGAATCTGAGGCCCGAAGCGTGCCATCGTGTCGGACAGTGATTCGGCCCAAGCTCATCGTTCTCTTCTTGGGCATCTGTCGCGTAGACTGTCTACGGCCTCAAGGGGGATTGTGAGATATGCGACCCGGCAGAGCTCGTAGAGGGGACCAGGCGTCTTCCCTCCGGGGGCCCGGCGTCCAACCAGTCTCTCGCCTCCTCCGGCGAGAAAAAGAACAGAACAAGACCCTCAGCTTCCACTCGCAGTTAACATGAGGCTGTACTTAAGGTTCAGATCCCCGAGCCGTCGCTTGATTGCAATAAATGACTTCCTCTGTTCCTGGACTCTTTGGGTATAATCGGGAAATATTGCTAAGGAGTGACCTTCAAAAAAGAATCGCCGTCCACTACGAGAAAGCAGAAGATCCCGGTCTCTGAAATTAAACAATTTTGCAATGATAGCACGAGGAGGCGCTCCGGGTCTAGGGGGGGCAACCAGTGCTCTGTGTGCACGTTCAACGCTGAAGAATTTCGACAGCTGTGTAGGAGCCATTTCCCGGGTAATCCACTCCTCCAGGAACAGGTCCACCGCCGAGCCCTCCACCTTTTCAGGGAATTTCACAAATCTGAGATTCCCCCTTCTCGACCGACCTTCCGAATCTTCAGCCCGGTCTTCAAGCTTGATCACTTGATGTTTCAGTTCCACTACCATGGCACTGAGGTTCTTGACCTCCGCCTGCAGGACTTCTGTGTCTTTTTCCGTGACCGTTACCCTATCCGAAACCTTTCCAAGGTCGCAACGCAGCAGGTTGACATCGATGGCCACGGCATCGATCTTCCGGATCATATCGTCTCGAGTCGACTGCACGGCTCGGATAACATCCATCAACGTGGGGGAATCCTCACCAGCCCCCTCCTCCACAACCTTATCCGGAAGTCGGTCCTCATTTCTATCCTCCGGGCCATGCACCAGAGGCTGGGCGTAGTTCAGTATTTTATTAGATTGCGATTTTGCCGCCTTGTCTTTTCCCATGGTGGCTGACTGGTCGTACAGGCAGTGTCCTAGAAACCCCCTTCCGGCAGGGGAGGCACAAGCTATATCTTCCCTCAAGGATTAAACCCTAGCCAGGGTCCAGTTCCTGTGTGCTCCCGATGGTCGTGTTCGGACCCCAACATAGGATGTCACACGTGGCCCAAAACGCTCCACTCCGATGGAGCCATTCAGTAGACTACTGGGTATCAATGCGTTCAAGTCAGGGGCAACCGACGCTGCTCTATGCACTTAGGTAATCTCACCCCTCCACAGGCCTTCAGGACGTATCCCGAGGTTAGATTCCCTGCAAGCCCGGTCGCATCTCTAGTCTCGGCCGGGACCTCTGGCCACAGCTGGGTTTAGGAGTCCCTGACCGCACCGCCTTCTCTATATGTGGTCTTGCCGTGATCCTGTACCACCGGATGTCCCTCACGTGTGCCCGATGCCTCTGTTGTTTTAGGGCTGGGCCCTAACTCCGGACCGCTCTCAAACAATAGGGGGACCGCAGATGCAGCCAAGCTCCGGGAGCCGGGCAAAGCGGTCGCACCTCGACAACCCCCACTCAGCAGTATGTGACTGCGCCGGAGGATTCAACAGATGGAAGGAGCGCAGACCCCTCGCGCAACGCCAGGCCTCGCCCAGCCCACCAGGAAAGTAAGTCTCACCGCAGCTGGTCCGGGGGGTGAATCCATCAGCGGGTCTCTCAGGCAAGTCTCCCCTCTCCTTACTTGGGTCTCGGCACTGGTAAACCCACTCTGCCGGGGTCGGGGAAGTGCACAACGCCTACCATGCAATCTGGCCTCATCGGCCCGGTCCCCAAGATGGCGGCCACACCTCCATTGAATCGGGGCTCCGATGCAGCTCTTCCCAGGCCGTACCGTCTCCTCGTCGGCCCTTACTTGGGTCCCGGTGATGATAGACCCACTCTGCGGGGGTCCAGGAAGCCTGCAACGCAGACAGCGCAGTCCGGCCTTGTCGGCCTGACCCCAAGATGGTGGCCGCACCTCCGTTAGACCGGGGGCTCCAGCTCTGCCACACCTCGTCCCGGGCTGCACCGTCTCCCTCTCCCACCGGCCAAAGGTCTCAGAGTATCAGAAATATGTTTTTTAGCCCGCGAGGGCCAGGATTATGCAATACATTGATGAAACGTGGGCCGCTGCACGGAGCTCTTCACAGGCACGTCTACACGGCCATGCTGGCAAGCCACGCCCCGCCACCATGCTCTGCTTGTTGGCAAACCACACCACAGTCATGTTGTCCATAAGGACTTGAACCGACTGACTGCGAGTGGAGGGCAAGAATGTACTGAGGGCTAGATGTATCACCTGAAGTTTCAGAAGGTTTATGAGAAGTCCCTGTTCCGTAATCAACTACAGAGCCTGATCTCAAAAGTGTCTAGAAGACTGCCCCCAAACGAGTGAGGAGGCATCTATTACCAATGTGGTCATCACTAGTGGGGGGCAAAAAGGCCATTCAAAAGTCAGGTGTTCTGGAGCCAGCCACCACTGCAGGTTCTAAGCTGCCTCTGAGGAGATGGGAATAGGTTCTGTCAAGACTTTCCAGTGTTAAGCCCAGTGAATACCAGGCACGACTGAAGTGCTTGCATGTCCCACTGAGCAAGGGGTACATGTAGGATACAGGAGGCCAGCAGCCACAAAAATCACAGGATTGTCAGGTCCGAAAGATGAGCAACCTCTGAGAAATTGGGATCATTTCACAAATGTTCCTCCTCTCGGAGGATGTGGGAAGGTTTTGAAGGCAAACATATCAAACTCGACTCCGATAAATAGGAAGCAGGGTATAGACTGGAGGTGCAACTTTAAAAAAAAAAAAAACTTTATTTAGTAATTTTTTTCACCAACATAAGACGGGGGAAAAAACTGAGACATTTAGCATTATGTCAAAAAATATGTTCGTGACATGGCCCAAATATACAGGGAGATTGTTCCACAAGCATGTAGAAAAAAGGCTCGACAATGCATTGATCAATGAATGAATAGATAATAAGTAGAGTGTAAGGGGAGGTGAAATCAGGCCTATACCATGGTGTCCTGGCTAGTATGACATTAAGAGGGTGTTGTAGGAGAATTAGGGGTTGAGCACTAGGAGTCCGGTTCCAGAGATGGCAAGTAGGATCGGAGAGGCTGCCAAATATCTTTAGGTCGAGAAGAGGGGGGCTCTAAACTTCACTCGTTGGGTCACAGTGTATCACACTCTGGAGCTAAGCTTTAGTAGAGAGGCGTATCGCACTGCCCTGGAAAAGTGTGATTTCTCTCTTTACTAGTAATAAAGCAATGGCGGAGAATCTACAGAGGTTGACTGGAGGTGCAACTTGATATACTTGATGGAGAAGCCTAAGTTAAAGAGGAGGGAGAAAATGCTCTAAAGATGGTTCAACACAAGCTGCGGCTAGCCTTCATGCTCCAGTCATTGAGGTATGGGAATACGGTATCTCCAAAGTTAGAAGGTGCCCCGACAGGTTCTTAAGTAAGGCAACGCTGCAGGGTCCTAACCCAGTAGTAAGCAGAACTACTACAAATTGTAGGAACCATCTGTGCAACCACAGGACTCGCTCATGAAAATATGTACACTACAATAAAGCAATCCCATCCAATCTATGACCTCCAAGATCAAGAAAACTTGTGCAAGAGACAACATCTTGAATTTCTACTTGTGAAGGAAAAATGTTAATGACCTAAAGGATCCGAATAGGTTGAAGGCTCCACCCTTTTTAGGGACTAGGAAGCAACAGGATAAACATCCCTGTCACTCTCGTCAAGAAAAAGCTATATTGCCCCTTTTTTTCAGAAGGATGATTCACTCCTGCTGAACAATGCAGGCATAGGCCACCAAAGATGCAGATGGAACAGGAAGGCCGAAGTGAGGCAACTCCTGAAAAGGGAGGGCATATCCATTCTCTATGATGGGAAAGTACCCAATGGGCTGAAGCGATGGATGACCAATGTGTCAGAAAAGAAAACATCTGTACTGCCAGAGAACGCACATGCTGGATTCTCTTCCTGCACAAATCGGCTTCTCCACTTAACATGCAAGAGACAATGAAGGGCATATCCATGAGGATGGTCTCTGCGTCTACATGTCCATAGCTGTAGCCACCATGTCAAGGCCAGAGTGAAGAATCTGTATGGCAGCATCTAGCTCGTCAGTCTACCTTGGCAAAATGGTCATGTAAATGGTCCAGGACACTGTTAACTAAGAGTGTTGCCTTCGCCCAAACAGAATAGGTGTAGAAGTCCAAATAGCATGTGGCATTGGATAAACAAAGAGCTAGACATCTAGAGGAAAAAACTTTCTTGCAAATAGAACATGTTCATTTCAACTCCCTATCCAAAGGAGTAGAGGACAACTATTTAAGATCAAGTTTTGTACAAGATGAAACCTTAAATTCCAGGCTGTCAGGCAAAGGAAGAGCTGATAAGAACTTAGGATCAGCCAGGCTAAAAGGTGATAGCGAGCAACATGGTGGCTCTCCACAGGAGGGGAGGGTGGCTTATCCCATGATGCCAAAATAAAATCCTCATTGAAGGGCAGCAATGATCAGAGAAGAACGACAGGGGGATCTCTGTAAGGATATTAGCCTTATTCTCAACAGGCAAGAGCAACTCCAAGAGTTTAGTCCCCTTGCACAGACCTGCCTTAAAGAAACCAGACAGACAATTGGGGGCAGCTTCAGGAGAAGTGACCAGGTCACTGGAATTATGCAAGGCCAAATAAACACCCATCACTTTCCAAGAGAGAACGATAATTGTTTGCTTCACTACTGTAGTTCTCATCCTTGTGTAAACTATTACTCAACTGACTAAAGTTAGAATGATATCCAAAAATCTCATCCAAAGCACTGTATCCCGGATAGAGGCTTGTAGAGAAGCTAATCATTGAAGCAAGGCTGACAATTGGGTATGGACCTGACCAAAATGGCCTTGACTTTTGCAATGGTCAATGGTTTTCCATGCAAAGTCTGAAGGCAGCACTGCCAGATCTGAAGCAACTCCTCTAGTAGTGCCAGAACAACCAGAAGAACAAGTTACTTACCTTCGGTAATGATATGTAAGAAACATAGGTTAGTTCTAGATTCCTTTTCCTTAGAATTACCCCCAGGCGTCAGACTGGATCCAGAAAGTTTTTCGTCAGCAGTACCCCTGCGCGTCGGAAGGTGGCGTCGGTCGACTCTGCGTTCGTCGTCGTGGTCGCCGGGATGACGTCGCGGTAGCTACATAGACGCCGCCCTCGCACGCTGACGTCAGTTCTGTACACGACTTTCCACGCCAGAAGCGCGGAGCCATGCAAGACACTGACCACTGGTGCACAAAACTAGGGCCCTGAAAGGATGTCCTTAACCCTAGAAGTCAGTTCGCAGAAAGGGGAGGATATGTGGGGCGGTAAGGAATCTATAACTAACCTATGTTTCTTACAGATATATCGTTACCGAAGGTAAGTAACTTGTTCATCTGAAAGAGACTATTAGTTATAGATTCCTTACCTTAGAATAGATACCCCAGCAATACCAACCCCTGTGGTGGGTCTGCGAACCAAGTTCACACCAGAAAGTCCTGGAGAACAGAACGGCCAAAGAAGCCGTCTCTCTGGACTTGTCTGTCCAGGCAGTAGTGTCTAGTAAACGTGTGCAACGATGCCCACGTAGCTGCCTGACAGATGTCATTTACGGGAACTCCTCGTCCCAAAGCAGTGGTAGCTGCCGTCGCCCTCGTGGAATAGGCACGCAACCCCACTGGAGGCTCCTTCTTTGCCAAAGAGTAGCAGGCTTTGATGCACAGAACGACCCACCTGGAGATGATTCGTTTGTGCACGGCCCGACCTTTCTTAGCGCCCACGTAACCAACAAAGAGCTGGCCATCCACCCGGAATGGTTTGGTGTGATCCAAGTAGAAGTAAAGCGCACGTTTTGGATCCAGACGGTGGAGCCTCTCTTCCAGGATGCGGAGGCGGAAAGAAGGTGGGCAAAGTGATGGTTTGGCCAATGTGGAAAGAAGTAACCACCTTGGGAATGAAGTAAGGTCTAGTTCTCACGACGACCTTGTCTGGATGGATAGCCAGAAAGGGAGGCTTGGAAGAAAGAGCTTGTAACTCACTCACCCTGCGTGCAGAGGTGATGGCCACCAGAAAGGCAGTTTTCAAAGTGAGAAGTCTGAGAGGACAGTCATGTAGCGGCTCAAAGGGAGCGCACATGAGGTAGCTAAGAACCAAGTTCAAGTCCCACTGAGGCATTATGAAGGGAACAGGAGGAAAAAATGAGTAATGCTCTTAAGGAATCTATTTACAACAGGGGACTTGAAAAGAGAGAAGGCTGATCAGGAAGCCGAAGAAAGGCTGAAATGCCTGAGAGGTAGCCCTTAAGAGTGCCCAGAGCAGAGCCCTGCTGGGCCAAAGAAAGGAGGAACATGAGAACCTCAGAAAGGGGGGCGGAAAGGGGATCCACAGCCTTTGCTGTGCACCATGCCACAAATTTGTTCCATCTGCAGGCGTATACCGTCTTAGTAGAGGGACGCCTGGCTGCCAAGATAATATCGCAGACTTCGAGAGGCAGGTCAAACGACGTCAACTGCCGCTGTTCAATCTCCACGCAAGGAGGTGGAGGCTGGACAGGTTCGGGTGGAGGACCATCCCCTGCTGCTGCGACACAAGATCCTCCCGAAGAGGCAGTCGGATCGATGGCCATGTTGAGCAGCTCGGGATACCAGACACTTCGTGCCCAATCCGGAGCCACAAGAATGAGTTGGGCCAGGTCGTGCTTGATCTTCTTCAGCACTCTGGGTAGAAGTGGTATAGGCGGAAAGGCGCATAGAAGACCGCAACTCCACTCGCAACGAAAAGCGTCGCCTAACGAGTGCCACCATGGAAATTCTAACGCACAGAACTGCTGATATTGCGCGTCCTCTTCGGTGGCAAAGAGATCTAAACAAGGCTCTCCCCACTGCTGAAAGAGACCTTGCGCCACCTCCGAGTGAAGACGCCATTCGTGATCCATCATGCACCTGCGGCTGAGTTTGTCCGCCCTGGCGTTCAGAGAACCTGCCAGGTGTTGAACCACTAGGGATATGCCCTTATGTTCCAGCCATGTCCAAAGGCGGAGAGCCTCCTGACATAGGGTCCACGACCCCACCCCGCCTTGTTTGTTGCAGTACCACATGGCGGTGGTGTTGTCCGTGAACACCTGCAATGGAGAGGTGTGGTGCAGCGGCCAGGGCAGCTGACTTCGGAGCACAGGGCTCACGGTTCGATCCCCGGCGGCAGCTCAGCACCATGTGACTCTGGGCAATAGCTCACTTAATTTCCACGAAAGCCCCCAGTGCCTTGAGACCCGTAAGGGTGAGTAGTTCGCGGTTTACAAATACGGATCTACATTTTTTTTTTTTTACATCTACTCTTCCCCGGACAGAGGGAAGGAATGCCTTGAGTGCAAGACGAATCGCCCGAAGCTCCAGAAGGTTGATGTGGAGCCCGGACTCCGCCGGAGACCAGAGGCCTCTGATCTCCGCCTCCCCCATGTGGCCGCCCCATCCCAGAAGTGATGCATCGGTCACCACTGTGAACTCTGGTTGAGGATGGGAGAGGGATCTGCCTTCGACCCAATCCTGGTTCGTAAGCCACCACTGCAATTGGTATGCAGTGCCCTCCGAGATCTGGACGCAATCGGACAGATTCCCTTGATGTTGGGCCCACTGGAACTTCAGGTCCCACTGCAGAGCCCGCATATGCCATCTGGCATGATCCATCAGCAGGATGCAGGAAGCCATCAGACCCAGCAGCCTCAGGGTCATCCTGACCGAAACCCGGGATAGAGGCTGGAAGATAGGAATCATAGCCCGAATATCCCGGACTCGCTGCTCGGTGGGATAAACCCGAAACTGCATCGTGTCCAGAACCGCGCCGATGAAGAGGAGCTTCTGAGAGGGGGTCAGGTGTGACTTCGGCACATTGATGGAGAACCCCAGTGAATGCAGGAGGTCGGCCGTAGTCTGGAGGTGGGAGACAATAGCCTGGGGCGAGCCCGCCTTCAACAGCCAGTCGTTGAGATAGGGGAAGACTGGAACCCCTGATCTGCGCAGATGAGCTACGACCACCGCCATCACTTTCGTGAACACCCGAGGGGCGTTTGTAAAGCCAAAGGGGAGCACGGTAAACCGAAAGTGCTCGTGGCCTACCGTGAACCGCAAGTAATGCCGGTGGGCCAGCAGGACGGGGATGTGAAAGTAAGCGTCCTGCAAGTCCAACGCTACCATCCAGTCTCCGGGATTGAGGGCAGACAAGACCTGAGCGAGCGTCAACATCTTGAACTTCTCGTTCCGGAGGAAGCGGTTGACGTTCCTGAGATCCAAGATAGGAAGCAGGCCTTTGTCCTTCTTGGGCACCAGAAAGTCGTGGGAATAACAACCACAACCTACTTTTGGGGCAGGAACGCGCTCGATGGCACCCTTGGCCAAGAGTGCCGAAACTTCCTGTTGGAGAAGGGCCAGGTGATCCTCCGACATGCGATGGTACTGAGGTGGCATGGATGAAGGGGTAGTCTCGAAGGGGAGGGAGTAGCCCCTTTGGACTATTTGCAAAACCCACCTGTCCGACGTGATGGTGCGCCAGTGGGGGAGGTGATGGCGGATCCTGACGCCCACTGGCGTTTGGTGGCCCTGAAAGGTCGGACTAGGAGGGTTTGGAGGCTGCTGCAGAGGGGTTCTGTGGTGAACTGGCCTGCCCGCTGGCCCCCAGAACCACGGTGGTGGTTCCCACGTCCCCGGCCGCGCTGGGGATGAACAGCTTAGGCAGGCCTGTGGCTCTGGGCGGGACGTAGCGGGGCACCCCTTCCGTAGCCACGAAAGGGGCGAAAGGCAGACTGCGCAGGGCGGGTGGTGGAGAGGCCCATGGACCTGGCCGTAGCCCGAGAGTCCTTAAAGTGCTCTAGCGCGTTGTCTGCCTTGTCGCCGAAAAGGCGACAGCCATTAAAGGGTATGTCCATAAGTGTGGATTGGACATCCCCGGAAAAACCAG
Organism: Calotriton arnoldi; assembly: GCA_963921515.1. NCBI lineage: Eukaryota > Metazoa > Chordata > Amphibia > Caudata > Salamandridae > Calotriton > Calotriton arnoldi. The sequence goes on along the minus strand of CAWUFW010006840.1, from coordinate 1,034,077 downwards.
TCCAACGCAACCAGGCGTAGCGTCGAAGGGCTACTGACGTTGCAATCATCCTGCCAAGTGCGTCGGCGGTATCCAGCCCACAGCAGCTGGTAAACTTAGCTGAGTCTCTCCCTTCAGCAACCGCTCGAGAGAGAGAGCACAGCCCGAGCCTCCTCCGGGCACTGAGGCAGCACTTGCGCAACCATGTCCCATACGGAGTTGATTTAACGGCCCAATAGACATGCGGTGTTTACTGACCGCAGTCCCAAGCTGGAGGAAGAAAACATCTTCTTCCCAAGATGATCCAGCTTTTTGGATTCCCTGTCCGGGGGAGCGGTAGGGAATGAGCCCTTGGACGTGGAGGCTCTCAAGGGTGGGGTGTTGGGAGAGTAAAGTGGGGTCGCCCGGGGCCGGGCAATCATCCTGTCCACAGGAGCCCCTGTGTTGGGCCTGGACCAGGTGCCCAAAAGGATGTCTGTCAGGGCTTCATTAAACGGCAGCAGGGGCTCCGAAGAGCTCGCTGCCAGTTGAAGCACCTCTGTCAGGAGGTTAGTCCTGACTGCCACCGTAGGAAGCGCGAGGTGGAGAGCCTCGGCCGCCCTACGCAACACCACTGCGTATGACACTCCCTCCTCCGTAGCCACGGTAGGAGGAGACAACATGCCAAGGTCTGGTGAGGTATCCAAACCACTGGCTTCCCCCAGTTCCTCGCTCCAGTCCTGCTCATACACCATCTGGTCTGTTAAAGGGTCTCCAGACCCCTCCCAGTCCTCCTCACCCTCCTCTGGCTGCCAATCTGGACTCAAAGAGCCAGGGAAGAACAGGGGCACAAAAGTACCCGTCGGCGTCGGATCCGGCGTCGGTCCGACTCCTTGTCTACCTCGAGGTGGAGGCCGGGGTCAACGTCGGCTGGGGGACACAGCCGACGCCGGTGGCGGACGTGGTGCCGGTGGGATCGGCACCGGGGGAGGTGTACCGCGGTCGACTGGCGCCGATCCAAATCCAGGCCTGGATCCAAGGGGACCCTGCAGCGCCGGGGCCGAAACCGCGCCAAAGGCCCAGGGCCCCCAGCCGAGTCCACGGGGCCCGAAGGCGCGCCGGCGGAGTCGGGCTGCCCAAAGATGGCATTTATCGCTTCGTAGAAACTCCGAAGCTGGGCAGGGGTCGCACCGGGTCCCGGAAAGGAGGGGAAACCCGAAGTCGACCCAGCAGGCTCTGCATGCGGAGCCGCGGGAGTGACACCACCCGCATCCCTCGTCACGTCGGCCGACGGATGGGGAGAAGTCGAAGAGCGACGATGCTTCTTCGACTTCTTTTTGTGCTTCGACTTACCTGACCCCGAAGACTTCGACGAAGAATGGTGTTGGCTCCGCGACCGGTCCCTCGACCTCCTCTGCGACCGGGACCTCGAGCGGCGCGGAGCCGACTGCCGGGCCTCGAGTAGCTTTCGGGACCGCTCCCGCAAAGACTTCGGGCCATGGTCGGAGAACGACTTGGGGTCGTGGCCGCGCTCTAGGCAGTAGAGGCACACGCGGTGCGGATCCGTCACCGACATGAGTCGGTTACAGGAACCGCAAGCCTTAAAGCTGGGCATCCATCGTGCACCATGAGTCGATGGACTCTAACACAACAAAGTCGACAAAAGTCGAGAAAAAGTTCAGTCAAAAATTGACTGGGGGTACCGCTCTCTCCGGATCTGGCGCGGAAAAAGAAAGAACCGACGTCAGCGTGCTAGGGCGACGTCCATGTAGCTACCGCAACGTCATCCCGGCGACCACGACGCCGAACGCGGAGTCGACCGACGCCACCTTCCGACACGCAGGGGTACAGCTGACGAAAAACTTTCCGGATCCAGTCTGACGCCTGGGGGTAATTCTAAGGTAAGGAATCTATAAGTAACTTTCTTTCAGATAAGCTTTCACAGGTGCACCAGGCATCGTAGATGCCAGGGTAGGGGTCTGCTAAAAAAAAAAGCATAGTTGAAGGTCCCAAATGAACCTTGGGGCCCAAAGGAGCACCAAAGGAGGGATAAACATGATCTGCAAAGCCTCTTGGGCAAGATAAGCACCAAGGAACAGAAACCCCATAAAAACAACTGGCTGGGTTTCTGCACCTCCGGGCACCAGGCTTGGGCCTTCCTAAATGAGTATAAAATCTGAAGACTACGTCATGGCCAGACTGGGGAATGGTGCTGCCAGCTATATGAGCCGTCCCGTAAATGGGAACAAACATGAGAAGAGGAAGAATTTCTCTAGCAGTGTTTTTTTGCTCTTTTTTGAGTATTGAGTAGAGTTCTTTTTTTGCCAGAGCCCACTTGGAAGACTTAATTGCGGGTAGAAACTGGATCGGGATATGGAACAGGAATTGGAGCGGCGATTATCTTGGCATTGTTCTCAGGCTCGAGTCAAAGAGTTTGCGTTCCTTCCCTTGATGGCCTTGACATGCAAGCAGCTGCATTTCCCCAAAGACCTTGAAGTGCATGCTCATGCCCCAGGAACAAGAGACGGACGTCATAGGAATCTGAAAATGACATCTGATTGTGCCAGGTGTGACATGTCTTAAAACCCGACATTTTAGCGGTGACATGATCCCTGAAGCACTGCACATACAACTCTTAAGTAAAAATTCCTACGAAATGGAACTGACGTCAGTGCACCGATCGGTACCAAATCGGACTTTGACGTCCTGCCCAGGGAGGTGCCAGAGTCAAGTCAGAGTCATGGCGCCCTATATATCAGTACTGGAGAGTGATTTTAACTATTTCGGATCCAGTGTAGTGCCTGGAGGAGATTCAAAAGGTAAGGAACCAGGAAAAATACTTTTTTTATTTCCCATCTCAATGTTGCATATTAATTGTTTGACCTGAAAAGGATGAAAGGTGGAGTCTAGTCTGTCAGGACCTGAATGTTACTTATGCATAGGTGCAACAAACGCAACCAAGGCGATACCTTACCTGGTCAAAAGATGAATCATTAAAAGACGGTCTTTAAAACAAGACTAATTAAATGATTTCATTCCTTGCGGGGTTAAGGCGCGTCTCTGTTTTGGGAGCTTCCCCTCCATCTCTGGTCCCAGATTCCCTGAACGGGGAGAAGAGCCAGCTAGCAAGCAGGTGCAGCTTACCCTGGTAGTGCATCTAGGCCGACAGCCTCTCAAGCAGGCACTACATTATCCCTCCACGCAAAGCAGCTGCTGTGTGGACACAGTGCAAGCGCATCACTGCCAGTGTCCCAGTTTATTTCAAGACAATATATCTGTCCTACTTTTCACAGACATGAAGGCTGCAAAGATGTATTTTTTTAGACCAACATTAAAGCAAAACTATGAAAGGAAAACGATTTTAGATTTCCAACTGTGCTAGCTTACTTGTGCAATTGTCAAGGTAGATGAAGTCTCTGCTTTTAATGGCCAGGCTTCCTTAGAAGATCCTTGCAAATAGTGAAGGTTGGGTAAACCAAGTGGTAAACATCACGAACACAACAGAATAAAGAAATAGTGTACACCAGCATGAACAGCAGCTCAGTTTGGTGCCAGGGCTGGTCTGCCTTGGCTGCTCGTCCATTCATTTTCATTTTTTTTTTCTATACTTCATTTTATTTTATTTTTTGCATATTGCATATGTTTGCAAACATTTTTAAAAATCACATAATACTTGTTTAAGATGTTTTCTGCCTTAAAGTATTACTTGAGTAAGTAAAAATAGAAGTCTTTCTTCCAACCAAAAAGCTGTGCGTGCCACCGCTGAACAGATTTCCCATTATGTAGGTCAAACATGTTAGTGTGCACTAGTGTCAATATAAGTGTGTTGCTCTCTCCTGAAGATTACAGCTTTAGAACATCAGTCTGTCGTCTTTTTCCGACTATTCTAGCATCTAACATTCCCAGCTCCCCTCATCCTGGCTGGATTTTGGCCCTTCCCTTCTTGTTGGACTGTCTTACTCTCTAGCCGCACTTCAACCTCTTTTCAACTTCCTCATCTTTTCGGCTCATCTCTCAGAATTAATTTCTCTCTGACTAGTTATTCTTTGTAAGTAAATCTATTAATCTCCTAGAGAAGAAGGGATGGTATCAAATGCATCCAATAATAAAAAAACACAAATCCATGAATTGTCTGGGTTGCATTTCTCGCAGACATAACAGGACATGCGACAGTGATGCTTCTGAAATTACAGAGTGAAAAGCCGGGCATCCCACCCTGGGATCTGGGACCTCTTTTTCTCGTAAAATGTTTCTACATGCTTTTATCCCATATATTTCCACCCCCCCTTCTAAGTCTCTTGTATACAACCTGCTAATCCTGTAAAGCGCTCTGATACCCTAACGCATCAAGTTCGCGCTCTATAAAACACAAATAAATAAATAAAATAAATAAAACCTGAAAATGTTCTCGCTTCTCTTGCGAAGAGGAAGAGCAACAAGGAAAGCCAAACGAGGCATGCCTTGCAGAACGTGAGCAAGAAAGGAACATTCATGCACTGTTGGTATTTCTCAAACATAGCACCAGTTGGCATATCATGCAGGGTCCCTGCCGCAGGACCCTGCATATAGGCCAAGCTGAACTCAAGAAAGCTGCCAGAGCACAGACTTTAGACACAGGACTGACTGGCCTTCTGCTTCAAATGAAGCTCCGGGACTCTGGCCGGCTCCAGACCTATCCATGGTGCTGAGACTCAAATGGAAAACACTGACTGTAGAGACTGGACAAGGAGCAGTGGGGGGGGGAGGGCTGGGGGAGATCCAAGAAGAGAGGGCCAACGGGTTAGCACAAGCCAACAAACCGGCATCAAAAACCACATCAGAAACTAATAAAAGGCTAGAAAAGCTGGCACTCCGCACCATACCGGAAATGGAACTATTACAAGTAGAACTACAAGGTTTTGGGTTTTTTGCAGTATTGGAGGGCTTTACACAAGCACCAGTTACATTATATAACACAGGCACGGGGAGATTAAAGGATTTACCCAGAGTCACAGGATGTTGATCCGACCCAGAGACTCCAATCGGGTTCCCCACTTCCAAAGTCTGCAGCTCTGCTAATTATGCCACATCCTGTAAGTTACTACTTAAAGAGCCGGACAAACCGAGTCACGTTATAACAGCCTCACCTCTACCTGCGGTTAGTGCAGCAGGTGCAGTTGCACAGGGGCTAGGTGTGAGAGGTCTCATGCACAATTACAATTGTCTTATTACTCAAGGAGGGACATGGGCTCATTTTTCAAGCTTGCATTAGAGTCAATGCTACACTAGTGCCCGCCAGTTGACATACAGGGAGAGGCGGCAATATCCAGGCAGAGGGAGGAAGTAAAAACCGGCCCGCATGATTCTCTGCCCTTCTAGTCATGAGGAAAATACACACATGGACGAACCTGCTCCTTTGCGAGTCTAGCATGAATTACTGATGGGTGCGGAATAAACGAAGGAAACACTAGTGAGTGACAAAATCAGGATTTATGTGGCATAGCTGATTGCAAAATCATGTTATGTTAATGTTCGTGATTTGTAAAGCGCGAACAAACACCTGAAGGTGTCAAGGCGCTATCATGACTTACCCCAGTCTGTAAATGTATGGTATGTATGCTTTATATACATACCTAATGGGTCTATCTTTATAAACACAAGGAGATGATGGACGGAGTTTTCAGACACTCACCCCCAGTCACAGATCTGGGTTGAATCCATCATCGCTCTTTAGCTCACTTCGCCACCCCAGTTCAGACCTAGCCATCTGCAAATCAGTCTTGGCCCTGTGCCTCATGTTACAGCCCAGCCCGAACTGCCAAGCCAGGTTTTCCCTGGACCCGAAACAAGCATCCTGGGACCGGTGTCGGGGTAATTTAACCCCTCATCAGCCAAGCTAGCTTGAATCCAGTGGCAAAGTGAGCAAGGGACCCACGTCTAGAGGGGTGAAGTGAGCTAAAGAACAATGATGGATTCAACCCAGATCTGTGACTGGGGGTGAAAAGTTTCAGCGCTCCATCCATCATCTCCTTGTGTTTGCTTTGTTCACCCTAAGTTGGCAGGGTATGCCCAGACGTGGGTCCCTTGCTCACTTTGCCACTGGATTCAAGCTAGCCTGGCTGATGAGGGGTGTTACTCCGAAACCGGTCCCAGGATGCTTGTTTCCGGTCCAGGGAAAACCTGGCTTGGCAGTTTGCGCTGGACTGTTCCCATGAGGCACAGGATCAAGACTGATTTGCATATAACTGGGTCTGAACTGGAGTGGCGAAGTGAGCTAAAGAACGATGATGGATTCAACCCAGAACTGTGACTAGGGGCGAGTGTCTGAAAAGTTTCAGCACTCTGTCCATCATCTCCTTGTGTTTGCTTTCATCTGTATAAATATTCAGTTCTACCCATCAACAGCCATCTTTCCACACACAAACAATTGTTATGTACTCTTTATATACGCATCTAATGTATCTACCTGAATAGGTATTCAGTTCTACCCATCTCTCCACTCGCAGGCGCTTGGTATGTAATCTTTATATGTCTACTTGCATATTCAGTTCTACAGTCATTCATACACACCCCTCTCTCCACACACAGGTGCTTGGTATGTGGTCTTTATGTGTGTCTACTTGCATAGATATTCGGTTCTACAGTCACTCATACACACCCATCTCTCCACACACAGGCACTTGCTATGTAATCTTTATATGTCTACTTGCATATTCAGTTCTACAGTCATTCATACACACCCCTCTCTCCACACACAGGTGCTTGGTATAGTCTTTATGTGTGTCTACTTGCATAGATATTCAGTTCTAAGTCACTCAAACACCCATCTCTCCGCACACAGAAAGGCAGGTGAATACGGCACACTTCGTAAAGACTTTCCAGCCTGTGTTCGTCCTCCGTTCCAGCATGTCCGCTCTGCCCTTCACACGAGGCATGACGACAGGCTTCTTAGCGCGCGCTCCAGGGTATGTGCTGAATCCGTAATTACAGTTTTCTCCAAGATGCCCTCTGAATGCCAGACTCGGCCGACTTTCCGGGACTCCAAGGAGATTACAGCACAGACTACACACCAGTGCTGACGTGCGCAGCTCTAGAGTGAATCCAGCACTCGCATCATGCGTTATCCTAGCCAAGCAGGGAAAACTACACACAGTACACTAATCGAACCCCAAAGAAACTGCAAGATTTGTTCCAAAGAATCAGACAAGGAATGTTAAGACACACCAACCCCCCTCCCCCGTTCCAACAGGAATGCAGTAGAGCAGGAACTCATCAACACTGTCAGCTGCTGATCACCTTTAAATACATCTGTAGATGTACCCAGAAAGGACCACACCTGTCGCAGGATCTCCCCTGGAGCAACATGGAGACCAATCTAAAAGAGGCCCTTCAAGTATCCTAAGTAGCTGGAAAAAATATGACAAGTCCAGCATCGCTTTCACGAATCTAGGGGAGCCGCCGGTCTGGGCGGATGACGTTTCGTTTACCGAACCAATCTGGCAGACACCGGGCCGGTTTCCACTTCCTTACTCTGCCTGGGCATACCCTGCTTCCCGGGCAAGGCTTCTGTTCCTGCTCGTGGCAGGCGTCTCATCTTCAGACTAGGACTGTGCTGGCCAAAACGGATTTTGACACATGTGCTAGAGTCCGGAGGTTTGACACGAGATGTGCATCGGGTGAGAACATATTCACCAGCCCAGCTGCAGCTCCGAAGGGCTGTCCGTGGCCTCGAGCATTATCCCGTGTTTAAGGAGGCTGTCTCCATCTTTTGGTCCAAACACCTTTGATAAGTCCTCAGTTTGGTTGTAGACAACAACCGCTGTGGGAGACAATCGTCTGCCCGTCAGTGAACAGACACAAGAAGGCCCTCCTCTTCTCCAGGTGGTCCTGCAATGCCTGGAATGACGCAAGAAATGTCAGTAGGATCCTGATAGGAGATCCTTTCACCAGCTCCATCTCTTCCACGAAATAATACCCGAGGAGGGGGGAAGTGTATTTTTTGTTGGGCATTACTCTTTAAGAGCGGTACTTCTTTAGATAATCTAGTGCTTTCCCTATCAATTTCTTTCTCCTCGGTTTTTGGGCTGCAGGATCCCAGGTACTTTCAGACCCACAGACTATTTCATCCATATGCAGTGGTTCGGGCTCAATTGAAAAAAGTGTCCAATACGGGTCCTGAGGAGCAGGACCGCTGTGCAGCGCATTTGTACAAGATAACTGGGGGATCTGTGTCAAAACAACCTCAACAGCTTTGCTCATCTGGATTTTTAAAGACAACAATTTTAACAGTCAATGAGCCAAGATTTTGGCAGCATTGGAGAGAAGTGTTGCAACAATAATTTCTATTCAATTTATTCCTTAGCCATACCAAAGACAAACAAGCATTTGCAATGCAATAGGTCTCGCATTACTGAAAGTATGAGCTATTGGCGTTGCAAATAATAATGCAACGCCAATAGCTCATACTTTCAAATGCTTGCGTAGTGAGCCAGGAACCAGCATTGTATGTCTCAGTGCCGTACCGCAAGCTGCTCCTAGAGGTCCCTAGTGAGCAAGGTGCCCGCACTGCATGTCTAGGTGCAGTACCGCAAGCTGCTCCTAGAGGTCCCTGGTAAGCAAGGCACCAGCACTGCATGTCTCGGTGCAGTACTGCTGTTGTATTCCTCTTAGGGTGTCCATAAACGGGCTTTCCAGTATCATGTCCTTATATAGGCACAATTCGCCCTGCCCTTATATAGGCATACATTCCCAGGCCTTATTTAGGCATTAAACCATGCACTCCAAATACAGGCATGGTACCCGACATCCGTCCACCCTAACGTCACAACGAGTACATGAAGAACAGACCCTTAGGCTGCGGGAGTTTCCCTAGTCCAGGACTATTGATTTCTTCAAGGTCTCATATATTATGTATGAACCGTTATTCCTTAGGGGTTCATTCATGACGTCTTTCGCTGTCCGACTCACGTCAATACTAAACATTCCTAGGTACTCTCGGGTATAAATATACCTTCCCTAGCCCCTGTAAATCAGAGGAGACCTCGACTTCAGAGGAGCCCGTTTCCCGGCCTGACGCACTGAGAAGACGCTGTCATCCCTGCACGCAGAGAGTCCAGCTTCCAGTGATCTGACTTCCCTTGCGGGGTGTTGGAGTTCGAGTCTGGCAAAGAGATTCCAACCTCTCTCATTCTTCAGGTATGGAGCTGATAAGAACCTAGAGGGACTCTTGGCATACTAGACTTAACATACTCTTAGTATACCATAGTAAGGAATACTTCACCTACTTCTTCCCTCTTCCTACACCTAGGTTAGGTTAGGTACATTGGGGTAGAACTAGCTTAGCAACGCATCGTAAGAGTACTCGCATTTTTAGTCTGTGTTATTTATGTAACAGCATATGTACTAAAAGATAATGCTCTCGCAGTATTATTTATTTCTACTGCTCACACTGTACATTATTTATCTTGCATACTGTCTTGTGATCGTAACAGCACATTTTACTTACACCAGAAACAAGACTGTTCAATAAATCCTTTATTGAAACGCCCGTCTATTTCTTTCTGTGTAACTTGGAGAAAACTAAGCATGCGCGACTGAGCTGAGTGAAATAGTTATCTATTGTTTCCACGACTCTGGGACACGTTCTGATTCTAAAGGGCAACACAGTGGTCATGTTTTGCGGCTGCCAGAAACGACTCCCTTCTTGTTGTCAAGGAGTTTCTAGTGGCCTCTGAGCTAGCTGGCACAAGTAATTAAGTTTAATATACTCGATAGGGACATACTGACCTTAGTCCTATGTCAAACCTATAGGATATATTATTCCAATGCGCAGAGCCTATTAGGGAAATAGGAGCTACACTACATGGCGCCCAACGGTTTGGTAAGGCAGTAATTCAACGTTAGATACTGAGTAACTCAGCCGTGCTTTTTCTCTCAAGACCCCTACCCATATACTTCAAAAGACGTCTGGAGTGGGCAGGGTTAAGTATCCACCACGGCTACATAGGGCAGTACCCTATATATTAGCTGTTTGGTTTGCTCAACGTTGAAGGATACAGTGTTCCACAATATTGTGCACCTTATCTTTGTTTCCTTGAAACTTGTTCTACATTTTTCAAAAAACAAAAATGACTGAAGACGCCGGAGACGGTGTAGCTGTGGCTGATCCAGCTCTACCAGCAGTTTTTAACATTACAGGTTTAAATGAAACCGAGGAGGGTGTCATAGACATCCCTCCAAACTTAAGAAGAGCCATCACTCTAAAACTTATAAAACATGGCCTACCTCCGAGAGGCGGTAGAGCAGTTTTCGTGATAGAGGCACATGAATCCTTTCAGACAGAGGTATTCTATTCATGGGTAATATTTCCTGAATCAAATTCAGTAACACACATGTTTCACTTCTACAAAGAAGATGATCCACCAGAGGAATACAGTCCTTTCGAGGATATAGAAATTCCATTAACATACCAGGAGCATCAGCTCTGGTTTAAAGGCGCCCTAAAACATCACAAAAACATTATTAGGCTCGGTCCACTAGGTAGACCAGGAGCAACATGGCCGATTCTAGCCAGCTACACACCTCATCCTGACATTGAAGAGATGTCAGATGAGGACTTACTTACTCAACTCACAGAGTTAATAAAAATCTACAGACAATTGGTCCAATATGTCATGCAGACTTTTACAGTCCGAACACCATTAACACTTCCAAATCAAACCCCTCACCAGGGGAACACTCTAAAAATTACACCACAGACTCTATACGCAGTCATGGGTAAAATGCCCACAAAACGTGAGCAAATTCCTTTCTGGATAGCTCAAAAAATTACTCAAATCGAAGCAGTATTTCCAAATACTAGCCCGTATGAGAAACACAGAATACTGACAATCAGTTTACCAATGGGGATCACACCACAACTGGAAGACTGCACCACTTGGGGCTCAGTCTTTGCTGCCATCTATACTAAAAGGCATGGCATTCCGTCAATTGCGGTAATACCTGTTGTCCTGAAACAAATTCAAGACGAATGCGGGGCAGAGCCTGCTCTAAATTTAGGTATGAAATTACTGAAAAAGTTCGACCAGGTCTCAACAATAATATTATCAAATATTAAAGGGGAGGCAGCTACAGTGGCGATCCGCCAAAAATTAAGGGAATTTGATGGTACAGAACATCAAAAAGAGCTACCCAGAATAATAGAACAATCATATGCAGAATTAGGCAGAGATAGTTTAGGTGGAAGACCAGTGAAGCCGAAGCTATCTGAAAGTCCTGAGAAGGACTCAATTAAACAAACTCCTACATCTTCTAAAAAGAAGTGGGATACTACTAAACAAAAATCAAACGAGAAACATTCTCAATCCCGAGGTAGGTCTCCTCAAAAGGAGCCCTCTGAAAGGAGGTATAACCTCAGGAATAGGGATAATTTGAGAAAACCTGATGGGTATCAAGATACTGATACACGTTCCTCTCGTCCCTTTCAGATCTCACCACAGACTTCGGAAAGAAGAGGACGATCGGAACTCAGAGAAGAATGCGTGAAATCGAAAGACGACAAACACGCTCCAAAAACTAAAGTAAAACCTCAATTCTCCAAAAAGAAAGTAGCAGGTCTGAAAAACAGACATGCCGAGAATACTGAGAACACAACTCAAGAACGGAGAATGGTCTCAGACCATGCTGGACAGTGCAGCAGAAGTCACAATAGTTCGCCAGAACCTGAGGGAACTTCTGGAGATTGTGGACTTGAATGAGTACATCACAGTTGAGACTGTAGACACCAGGGTTAGTACTCCACAAAAGTTATATGACATAACACTCCGGATGGAGGGATACAAACCTAGACAGGTGAAAGCACTTTTTGGGGAAAGACTATCAAAGGGCTATGACATACTTCTAGCAGAAAAGGACTGGCCACCACAATTTGTCAGGGAGTGCCCACATGGCGAGGACATTATTATGCCTGCCTTCTCCAACCATATACCAATGCATCTGAGATACACATATGCCAGGAAATGGGCAGCGGCCCAGGCCCCAGCATTATATAAAAATCATGTAGGATGGGATGAGGACTCACCTCAACATAACATACATCTGAAACATGAACCAACTGCACAAAGGCAGTACCCAATAAAGCAAGAAGCTAAAAAACAGGTCAGGGAGATCTTAGATCAACTTGAATATCAAGGGGTGATTGAAACATGCACCTCCTCAATGAACAATCCTTTGTTTCCTGTCTCCAAAGCAGACAATACATATCGTCTAGTTTTGGATTACAGACACTTAAACACTTGTTCAAAAACCTTTGCAGTGCAAAATGCACATAGCACAGCATTAATGAATAACATTGTGCGTAAAAAATATAAAACAACATTAGACATCTCAAATGGTTTCTTTTGTCAAAACATAGCACCTGAAAGCAGGTACTTAACAGCATTCTCCATAATGGGGACCCAGCGTCACTTTTGTCGACTCACACAAGGGTTCAAGAACAGCCCAGGTTTATTCTCAGCGAGGGTAACGGAGTTACTACAAATTTATGACAATGAGGCATTGTCCTATGTCGATGACATATATCTGACAGACGATGACCTGAAAAAAAACTTGAACAGGGTGAGCACCATTATACTGGGTTTCGCCTCTGAGGGCTACAAGTTCAACTTTAAAAAGTCTAGAATTGCCCATCTCAATGTCCTATTTTTAGGATATGAGCTTTCAAGTGAAGGGAAGAGCTTGGCAGCTAACTTTTTAGAAAAGTGTGCGCTGCTCCAACCTCCAAAAACGCTAAAAAACTTACAATCCATCCTGGGTTTCCTAAATTTTGGAAGAACATACATTCTAAATTATGCAGAAAGGGTTAAACCTCTCTACGCATTAATCAAACCTGATTTTTCAATCAGAAACTGGACACAGGAACACACAGAAATCTTGCGTTCACTCCAGGCTAACATGTTAGCAACAAATCACTTACAAACACGCGTAAGTCAACGCAATTTGGTGATCCGAATAATTTCGGGTCAATGCGGATTCACCTACTTAACATTTAATGAGGGTGAGAAAATACCAATAGCATACAAATCCCATTTGTACACACAAGCGGAAATGCGCTTCAGTTCAACTGAAAAAATTCTAACAGCAGTTCAAACCGCTGTAGCAAAAGAAAGAGCCTTAGCCCAAGGGAAACGCATTATTGTCGTAACCCGGTACCAGCTTTAGAAGCGGTCACAAAAGCATGCATTCCAAATGCTAAAGCATTACATCCAAGATGGATACAATGGGTTAATTCTCTTGCTGCAACAGATGTTGAATATGTTTTTGATCCAGATTTAAAAACACAAGCATTCCTGCAATACGAACATGAATGTCCTCTGCCTACTGAAATTCTGCCTCTCGATCAGTACGAATTTATAATTTACACTGACGGATCCGCACACCCCGCAACAGGGAGTAAGCAAGCTTACAGTGCAGCGTGTGCAATCGTTAAAGGTCGCATGCGAAATGGCATCTTCAGACCTATGGTCACTAAAACACAGTCTCTAGGAGATTGTACGGCTCAGCGAGCTGAACTACAAGCATTTAAACTGACACTTGAAAGTACAGATCGAGAATTCCCCCCACTAATAATGTGCGATTCCTTTTACTGTGTTCAGTCGTATAATGACTATATACAAAACTGGCTTGAAAATGGTTTCAAAGATGCGAAAGGTGGCACAATAAAGCACAAAATGCTTTGGGAACAAGTAGTTCAGTTGAAAAACGAACTACCAAAGGCTCACGTGATCCACACACTGAGTCATCAATGTGATGGCGTTCACGTTGCAGGGAATTCATTGGCTGACGAAGCCGCAAAGGGGCTGTGCAAACGGCTTCCGTAGCTGCGATCACTCGTTCAAAAACAAAAATAGACGGTGAGATAATGTTGGCTGTCAATGCTTCAAGCAAAGGCAGCAGTGCAGCGTTACCAAAAAAGTTTCCACTCAAGTACTCTTATGTAATTGATGCGAACAACGTTCCTTTTGCTCGAATCCCTGGAGTGGGGGATAGGGTAATCCCAAACATGGAACGTAGAGCAGCCTTGATTTATGGAACACATTTGGGGGAAGGTCTGTCACATCAAGGGATCTCTAAAACAATTTTGACGTTAAAAGAGACGTACTGGTGGCCTGGAATGAATACAGAAATTCACATATTCATCAACAACTACTTAGACCAGTGGTTCCCAAACTTTTTTGACCCGTGGCTCCCTTGACCTAATTGGCAGTTGGCCGTGGCTCCCCACCATTTTTTTTACCGGTGGGCGGGTGGGGGGGGGGGGAGGTAAGCCTGACCTCGGGAGTACTTCCTGTTGTCTTCCGTAAATTAATTGGGATGCAATGAAGAATGAAGGTATTATAATCATATTTGTAACAAAATAAAAATATAACAGTTGTTTATAAAAACTCGCTATTCACAAACTACCAGCACCATTAGTCATTCTCAGAGGTGTTGTAAGCACATCAAGTAGTACCCAAATAGCATCACATCGCAGTAGATGACTTGCACAACTGCTTACAATGGCGAGACAAATGAAAGAACGGTAAAACTCTCGCTGGAAACAACCCCTCCTTCAATAAAAACTCAACATTACCCCCAATATGACATTTGTCCACATAAAGGCCCTTCAAATAAAACGGAATTATACATAATCCTTCTGCTCAGATGAGATGTGTCGACTTCACTAATAGCAGCGAGGCGATTCATAAGCATGTTTGTGACACCTGATTGATTTTGGTCCCCCCATCAGTGGATAGAAATTAGTGTCATTCAAAATGATTTAGAAATCAGGATACAGGTTGTTACCTACTGCACTTGGTTATATTATGAAATGTAGGAAACCATCACCAGATTCGTCATATGGAGAAAGCACATTTACCTGCGTACTTTAAGGCTATTCCAAGTCACTGACTGCTGCAGGGAACAGTGACGTTTGTGGTGACGAAATGTCCTTATTTAAAATGCAATTACATTCTCTTTTGGATTTTAAATTTAATTTAGCCCAGAGAAAAGGAAAGCGGAGGCTTGGGGTATGACATGGGTTTTTGAGAGTCTGCAGAAGGCAGGTTTGTCCATGGGGTGACGGTTCGTTGAGATACCTGTCTATTAAGTGACCCATGTTGTAATGTAAAGAATGTAATATAGATTTTGCAATAGTTTGATGGTTACATAAGTTAAATCTGCTTGCAGAAACCAAATTCGGACCTGTTTCTTAACAGCCGACTTAAACATAGATATGATAATTGTTAGGCCTCCCTTACTCTAAGTAAGGCTAATCAGTTTTCACATGCAGACTGAACTTAAAGTAAATTGCATATTTACATTCATCAGTTCTTTATGTAGGCGACATAGTCTTGTGAGCAAAGGATGAACGAAATGGAAAAATTATAATTAAACTCACCTACATTTAAATCCATTTCTGATGCTGCCCCGTAATAAACAGTATTTATCCTATGCACGCTTTGAAAAAGGTGATGAACGTGCATGTAAACAGAAAAAAGCAGGGTTCTTTGTTTAAGTAACATTGCCATCTAGTGGTGCAGTTTCAAAATGCACGTACCAAACTGCTGTGTATTTCTATATCCGAGCTACAATGGCTTCCAAACTCTGTGCTTGGTGTGCGGCGCCCCTGGCTAGCCCTGACGGCGCACTGGGGTGCCGCGGCGCACAGATTGGGAACCACTGGCTTAGACTGTAAATTACAGCGAGAGAGCCACCAGACACCATGCTGCGAATGCGGTAACCCAGTGCAGAAACCATTGTTAGACAGCATTAGACTATCTACGCGCCTGCGTCCTACTGGACAAAGGCATTCCCACAAATACTGAATTTAGGTTCCTATGGTTATGGCCTCAGCGCTCAGCTGACGCTTGAACTGTTATAAAAGATTTGCGAGTCTTTATCGGCATATACGCAATAGGCACGCTACATTCTGACCAGGGTCCTGCGTTTAGCTCTAAGAATTACAAAGAGGCCATGGCCAGTATGGGCGTTGCATTGCGGTACTCCTCTCCATTCCATCCTGAGGGAAATTCGGTTGTGGAAAGGAAAAACTGGGACATAAAGCAGTCTATAACAGCTCGGGTGATGGGTGGGTCAAACACCTTAGTGGGGTTCAACGTGCATTGAACAATCTGCCAAGAAGTTCTCTAGGGGGGGTCACTCCATATGAGGTCCTATTTGGGACAAGGATGTGGGTACCAGACCTTGAACACGTAGGCACAGTGGTGGAAAATAAACCCTTTGATATCAAAGATCGCTTGGCTGTTTTACAGGACTTAAACAAGTTAAGAACGAAACAAAGCAACGTACTCCTACAGCCAACCACCACTGGGGGAAAATCGGCGGTCCCAGCAAGGCCTGTCTGGATTCCAAAAGTTGGGGATCTAGTCAGAGAAAAGATTGCGGACAAGAAGGAATTTGGACCTTCTTACAGACAACCAGTACCTGTCCAAGCAGTTCAAGGAACAAGAACAGTACTTCTGCCGCCCCTTGCTGGAAGAAAGGAGAAAAGATTTGTGTCCATCGACCTGATCAAACCACAGTATGTGGCCAATACTAAATAGTAGGCCTCGTGGACTCCGACCTAGTAGCAGACGCACTCCTCTCGCTACTATCCAAGAGGTTCAGACTGAAAGACTGATAACCATCGAGAATTCAGCAGTAACAGATGAAGGACTAAGCAACAACGCTATGGAACTCATCCCTCTTGAACACCAAATAACAGTTCGTCCAAATACACCTGTCTACACCAACGTAACAAGTGATGAACTGGTTCCAGTGATTTCTACAAATCCTGATGCAATTCCAACAATTGATAGAACTGCTTCTGGCTATTTCATTAACTTTGATACGTTCTCAGAAGATCCAAGTGCACCTGAAACGACGCCAGCAACATTCAAATTCAAGCAGCAAGTACAAGACTTTCTTCACTTTCTGAAAAAGACTTATTTGGTTTCTCCATGGATTGAACTCTGGATTATATCTGGACTTTTTGTTTTTCTGCTCTGGCTAGCTTTGGTAACAACTGTGAGCGTGCTTATAAGTGGCAGATACATCCATGTGAACTCTGAAGGAAAAGGCGTGAACGTACTTTTGAAACCTCATAAATCTTCCCATCGTGAAGCAAGAGACTTGTCTGCAGTGAACATCACAGCCGTTTCTATACAGGATGGTATAGTGTGGGACAAAACAGATTTTGATATCTTTGGCCCGACGGAACAATTGAACATTACACATTTGTTTAAAATTTCACTAAGTGATCTCATTTCGTCCAGTACCTATTCAGATGATTGGGACTTGGAGACTGTAAATGACATTATGTTTGACCTAGAAAAATCTGCTGCATTTTCTAAAAATGAATATTTAGAGGGTTCATCAGACTATGAACAACTGTATTGTTATAATCACTATGGTCATCATTATTTGCATAAATCTGCATATCCAAGAAATGTGTTTATGTTTAACCAATGGGAACATTGTCCTACACCACCGAAAGGTAGTTCAAAAACATTTGCTAGTAAGTTTCCATATTTTTCAGGATACAATACATCTGAACCAGAAATGTTTTACTATAAAAATGTAAACAAGACAGGACTGAAAATCATCTTAACAAATACAAAACAGATTTATTCTGCATTATTTAATGCCCAACTGTCTAGACAGGGTTTCGACTTTTGGAAAGACACAATAGACACAAAAACTGTGTGAGGTACTAAAGAATGTCAAGTGCAGGGGATAGAAGCTTTATTTAGAGCCTGTATCATCCCTGAACAAATAATGTTTTTGAATGAAACCATCCAACAAACATCTTGTCTTGGACTAGCCAAGATCAAAGAGATGAACACACCTTCTGTACCAACACCTGCCAGAGATAACGATACACAGGCAGTGGTGACAGTTGACAATATACTACAACTCAACAGATCTAATCCTGATTGAAAAAAAATGGTTGATCTGGCCAACAGACACGAATAACTGTCAGGAAAGATTCCTGAATAAAACTCAGGGCTTTACTATTAATAGGCCAGACCCAAGATACGTCCAAAGACAACATCCGGGGGTAGTAACAACATACAGTGTAGGAAAATTATGCCTCGATTGGCTGCATAAGTCTACACTACAGGATGTGAAACAACACTTAACCTTACTTAAAAAGGACGCAGACCTTAGGGAATTCTTGCTTGGACCAAGAAAACCGCGTCAAAAACGTTTCATATATGCCGGCATTTATGCTGCTTATAATGAAGCTTGGAAGGTATCACAGATAGAGGCTGCAGAACGAATACGTGAACTTGATCGTATTAATTTAGAGAAAACACTCTCTGTGGTCGACAATGGGTTAACAACTTTGTCCTCCAGAATATATTCATTGGATGGCATTGTATCCTCTGCTATCAACATACTAGAACAAGATTTGGCGATGTTACAACAAGGCCAATCTCAATTACGTTCTATTATGTTATTAAGCTGGACGCTGCAATCTTTGCGAGCGGGCTATGTGCCTTGGCGTTTCATCAACACAACGGCTCTGTTTGCAGAATACAATCTCACTGATAAACAGATCGAACTGGCACAAAGAGGAGCAAGGTATACAGCGCTGAGTATTGAAAAACTGGAAAAGTTACCATTCACAGTGGCAGAAAACCCAGCTACAGAATGGCTTATTCATGGCAAAATCACACTACCTGTGACTACTTTTCAGTTTCAGTATTGCCTCAGACAAATGCAAGCAGGCAAACATGAAAGGTTGGGTAAGGAATACATTAAGACATCTTGGGATTTACCGTATACATATAGATGTTGGAGTGGGGATCGTGAAGTGTTTTTGAGCGGTACACACTGTAAACGTGCACTGAGCGGTTCGCTTATATGTCAGGACATTTCCTTACACGG
The DNA here is from genome assembly GCA_963921515.1 of Calotriton arnoldi. Classification (NCBI taxonomy): domain Eukaryota; kingdom Metazoa; phylum Chordata; class Amphibia; order Caudata; family Salamandridae; genus Calotriton; species Calotriton arnoldi. The sequence goes on along the minus strand of CAWUFW010006840.1, from coordinate 1,015,210 downwards.
GGCTTGTAATGGTTCTGTGGCTAATTTGTCTTGCCATCAGCAGGGTACACCAGCTGCTGTGATTAATCCAACGTTTGGACAACTTTCTAATGGGAGTTACCTCATGTTGAATGATCAGAGTTGCTGCGGCATGCTGCCAGGCATCCCATATCTAGTAACGGTCAACTCCAGGGTCACTTGCTGTATGCAAGTATTGTTTGCCCCAATAGACACAGTCAGGGAGTCGCCTCTATGGCCTTCGCTGAACGTCTCTTTTATAAGATTTGATACTCTAAGCAGAATGAAAGCCATGCTTTTACAGCAAACAGTGCCTTTGACCTCGGCCAAAGAAACCCATGATCTACAAATAGCAAGGACTTCGGCTGAGATACAGACTTTAATACGTACAAACTGCCCTATACATTTCGTAGAAATGATATCACGTATCTTCAACATGTCTGATACAACTGGAATTGTACATGTATTTAAGGGCATCTGCTCAGGTCTGTTAGCACCTTTCCAGGCAATACTCTGAATCATCCCGAACTTTGCACATTCGGTGTTTGGTGGCATACCATTAATTCTAGCACTTGTTGCCGGAATTCTATTTCTCTTCCTGCTATTGCGCTATGGCCAGCCTATTCGCAGACATCACTCCGAGCGAAATGGAGAAAGCTCTCCTTGAACGAAAGTGCCGTGAGCAAATAGTAGAGCTTTTGGGCATAAATCGTCTACGGGACCTTAATACCACGTGGTTCCTGTCCTTCAGACCAATCTGGCAAGATTGCATCTTACCTGTTCTACGATGCCTGCTATGCGGTGAAGAATTCGTGTTGGACACCTGTCTAACATTTCCATCAGCGACGCCAACAGATATCGATACTCTGCTGGACCAGATAACGTCCCATGCTATGTGTTGTCCCCAGAGGCTTCCTATCCTGATGTCAGCATTCATTGAGATCTCACAGACGTTTCCGGCTGCTGCTGAGGTACGAGAAAGATCTACAGGCACACAGGTAACAACGGACGCGAACTTTGCTGCAGCACCCTATGCTGGAAGCGAAGCTTCACATCTCTGTGCAATTAATCTGCTACACGAGGTGTTCCAACTGACACCAACTACAGTGGACGATGTTTTGTCTATAGAAGTAGATGATCTCATGTTTACACCAGCTCCGTAAACTGACTTGATTCAGCATACAGTGTTCCAGAGATGCAGTAACAATTTGGCCTTCATTTTTTTCAAACCAACTTGGAACTCTACCAAAATTGAACTTTTTCCCATTTTACGAACGAAAATGGCACTTCAATCTGCTTAAAGTAGAACTAGCCTTATAGTACAGACTTGGCGGTACTTCCACAGACACTTAGTCATCTTGTGTGTCTCAAACAGTTCATTAATTTTCATGACATGAAATGACTGATTTTTTTAACAACTTATCGATCATTTCTTTGTCACATGTAAATATTACTGCTTCTTTCATTCCAATTGCATTTATTTTCGAACTTTATGCCTGAAATGAAAAGCATTTGCTTCAAATGTACAGTACCTTTTGCATTTTTACTATGTTTTTAAATGCTTTTAAGAATTTTTTTTTTAGAATATGCGGTACTCCATTTTATGTTTAGCATTTTAAATGTTTAGCATTTTAGTATCATCGTATACACGAAAGTGGAGTGGGTGTTGTATTCCTCTTAGGGTGTCCATAAACGGGCTTTCCAGTATCATGTCCTTATATAGGCACAATTCGCCCTGCCCTTATATAGGCATAAATTCCCAGGCCTTATTTAGGCATTAAACCATGCACTCCAAATACAGGCATGGTATCCGACATCCGTCCACCCTAACGTCACAACGAGTACATGAAGAACAGACCCTTAGGCTGCGGGAGTTTCCCTAGTCCAGGACTATTGATTTCATCAAGGTCTCATATTATGTATGAACTGTTATTCCTTAGGGGTTCATTCATGACGTCTTTCGCTGTCCGACTCACGTCAATACTAAACATTCCTAGGTACTCTCAGGTATAAATATACCTTCCCTAGCCCTTGTAAACTAGAGGAGACCTCGACTTCAGAGGAGCCCGTTTCCCGGCCTGACGCACTGAGAAGACGCTGTCATTACTGCACGCAGAGAGTCCAGCTTCCAGTGATCTGACTTCCCTTGCGGGGTGTTGGAGTTCGAGTCTGGCAAAGAGATTCCAACCTCTCTCATTCTTCAGGTATGGAGCTGATAAGAACCTAGAGGGACTCTTGGCATACTAGGCATACTAGACTTAACATACTCTTAGTATACCATAGTAAGGAATACTTCACCTACTTCTTCCCTCTTCCTACACCTAGGTTAGGTACATTGGGGTAGAACTAGCTTAGCAACGCATCGTATGAGTACTCGCATTTTTAGTCTGTGTTATTTATGTAACAGCATATGTACTAAAAGATAATGCTCTCGCAGTATTATTTATTTCTACTGCTCACACTGTACATTATTTATCTCGCATACTGTCTTGTGATCGTAACAGCACATTTTACTTACACCAGAAACAAGACTGTTCAATAAATCCTTTATTGAAACGCCCGTCAATTTCTTTCTGTGTAACTTGGAGAAAACTAAGCATGCACGACTGAGCTGAGTGAAATAGTTATCTATTGTTTCCACGACTCTGGGACACGTTCTGATTCTAAAGGGAAACACAGTGGTCATGTTTTGCGGCTGCCAGAAACTACTCCCTTCTTGTTGTCAAGGAGTTTCTAGTGGCCTCTGAGCTAGCTGGCACAAGTAATTAAGTTTAATATACTCGATAGGGACATACTGACCGTAGTCCTATGTCAAACCTATAGGATATATTATTCCAATGCGCAGAGCCTATTAGGGAAATAGGAGCTACACTGCAAGCTGCTCCTAGAGGTCCCTGGTGAGCACGGCACCATCACTGCATGTCTAGGTGCAGTACCGCAAACTGCTCCTAGAGGTCCCTAGTGAGCAAGGCACCAGAACTGCATGTATACAAAGTTGGGAGTTATTGGCATTATAAATGCAATGTTTTTTTACCTAGCCATGTTGCAGGGTGCAGAACCATATGTGGCCAAAAGGGGACATCTTTTGGTCACATATGGCACTGCGTTCTGCAGAAGATATGGTAAATCCACCCTACCCATAATACATTACATGCAAGACAGTACTAGGAGTACATTCAAATAGCTATGTCCACATATACAATTAGAAGCTTTGATATGTGACAAAATAATTATTACATTAATTTCAGAATAGGTTGTACTCTGTGTGGAGCTGATGAAGGGAAATTTATACACGGTCTCATATAAATGTGAGATGTTCTAGTGAGTGAAATAACCACTGCCAGCCTAGCTTAGGACCAAGTGTGTGTCCTGCCTGAACCCTTTTAAGAAAATAGTGCCTTGAGGCTGTAATTAAAACCTAGGGAATAACAACACATGTAACAAGGGGTGTCCTTATGGGAGGTTACAAGAAGAGACAAGGCGGTACTAAGGAGGGACTACTAAGCCTATTGACCAATGAAAAGTCACCATTTACAAAGGACAGGGACAGGAGTCAATCAAAAAGATGGGCGGAAAGTGGGCGGAGCTTTATTCCCATATCCTGAATACAGCATGTCTCGAAGAGACAGCGCAAGCGCTGCCTAGGAGAGACCTAAAAATAATCTTACTTTAAAAAAATAAACATGGTTAGAGAGTGCGTTCACGGAAAGTGAACAAAACCACTCCCGTCCTGCTTTCATTTAATAGCTTCGATTTGTACTCCGTCCAGTTGTTGACCATCATACTGTAATAGTGCTTTAACATAAGGGAGATCATTTAGCAATTAACAGGCCAACCACTGAACAACTGAGCGACAAAAGCGCTATCCTACACCATCCAAGCTGGCTAGCCAAATCAAGCCCTAGATGCCCTTTTTAGGTCTCGCCTAGAGCGCAGCGCGCTGCTCTAGGAGAGGGCTCTTGGAATCACTTCAGACTTCCAAGAGCCTTCTCCGTGTGGGTGTGCTTCCTCCCACATATCCCATTGGCCTTTGCGTGTAGCTTTCAATAATTGAAAGCACGCAAATGGCCAAAGACGGGTGCTTGTCCCGCCTCTCCTCAAAACTTGCACTCCCATGGCCTAGGGGTCTCGGGAGCGCGCAGGGTGCCATCTGTTCTGGATCAGGTTTCGATGGCAGCTGCATTCCTTACAGCGCGCGCACCACTCCCGGGCTTGTTCTTAACATCTTTCTGAAATCAAATGCCACATTCGAACATCAATCGGCATTAGCGTTGTAATCTAGAGATCCTAGGTTTCCCAAGTCATGTGTGAGTGTCCATGAAGTGACTCTGGGACTTGTCACTGTTACCATTAAACGTGTCTATTTGAAACTACGAGCAGGTATGTGCTGTTTGCTAAAAAAAAAAAAAAAGCCAGGAGTATTTGGGCATATCACACAAGACATTGGGGCCACTTGTTAGGTGGTATTTGTTGTCGGGCATTTTACAAGAGTTATGTTACACACTACAAGTACCAAGATGCAATAAAATGAACCAGGCCGAGAAGAACTGCTTTTTGGCTGACATGCATTCCCGAGTCACTTCTGGATTCCATATGTGCGAATGTCGTCTACCGCCCCCTGGCGCTCCCTGCATGTAAACGCTCCTTGGTCGCATTTCCTACCTGCAGTAAAGGACGCAGGGGCTGACTTTTTTTTTTTTTTTTAAAGCGTTGATGGGTTCCACCTGTGGACGTCCTGCTGGTCGTTATATGAAGGGTCTAGGAAGACGTCGCACCCCCCCCCCCTTTACCTGTTTGGCATGGGATGTGTAACCCAGCAGGGGCTGTCTGAGGAGCAGGTCCGTTCATTTACTAATGTTTGGTTTTGGGATAATTCAGTTTAAGAGCTGCGGGCCGCCTTTCTTGAATGACACCCATGTAGATCCTGCATGAGAAGGGAGTGTCCGTTGTCTCACGGAATTTAATGCCTGTTTGACCGACGCCCTCAAGGTCCTCGTAGATTCTCTCTGGCCCCCCTAATCACCCACCCCCCCCTCGCGACTTCAGAAGCAACACGAAGTGTTCCCCGGAATGTAAATAGTTCTAAACTGCATTTATACGTGTGGGTAACGCGGCCAGCTTTTCTCCACACGAGTTCCTGCTTTGGGCTCGGAAAGTAAACCCTTAGTTGGAGAGACTTGGATTCCCCTTTCTCTGCGGAAAAGATGGATTACCGAGGTGTTGAAGTCTTTCTTTTCTGCCTGTCCTCCATCTCGCTGCTCTCGCACTCCCTCCCTCGGTGCAGCAGAGTATGGGCAGGCCGGGGCTTTTTGGGCATAGAAGGTCTGCACTACTAGAATTGGTTAGCCAGGGCTTTAAGTGGGCCGGGTCACCGGCAGTTCAAACAAGCATTGGCATAGCCAATAGGTCTTGCCTTTGGGACCTTATAAGTGTTTAGCCATCCAACAGTTGATGTTGTTGCACCAAGGATATTGTGCTGCATAACTAAATACTTACAAGGTCCCAAAAGCGAGACCTATTGGCTATGCCAATGCTTGTTTATCCTGCAGCAGCCTAGTGGCAGGGACAGTTTCTGGGAGAAAAACACAGCCACAGCAGCTCTGTTGTACCGTCCAAGATCAGTCTGCACTTCTTTTTGCAATGGAGACTTCCAAAAGAGAAGTCTGTCTTTGGGGTGGGGTGTACAGTGGATGGGTGAAGGGGGGTGAGGTGGAGGATTATGCAGATAGCTCTGAACTTTTCCTCTCCAGGTGGACACAGTCAGGAAAAAATGTCAGCAGGATTTGGTGATTGACTAATTAAAAACATTTTGTAATGCGTGCTAATACCTAGAAAAGAGGGCATCTGACGCTGAAGAACTATGTCTCCCGGAAAAAGACTCTAAAATGTGACTAGGTGAGTATTTAGCATTTGACGAAATTTAAAAAAGTTTTTGAAGCCTAAATGGACAGAGGGAGATTATTCCAGGGTTTGGAAGTGGCAACAGAAAAAGAGCGACCGCCAGCACAGTATTTTTTAGGTCTTGCCTAAGACAGTCCATACACCGTCTGTTGCTATACATATTGTTGCCTTACAGTGGGACTAAAGCCCGCTCAATGCTTACCATTGGTTTGCTTTATTGTTACTCTCATTTGCTTGCCGCTTATTAGTCAGCTTCCATGGGCTTTTATTCTTCTTCTAGTATTTGTCCCTCCCCGGGAGCATGAACACATTACTTGTGTTCTTCCCCGCTTCCTTTTTAGGCGCTACTTTTCTTTTTGGTTAAGCACTCTACAAGAGTGCATGTGTTTCCAGCTGTCACCAATGTGTACTTCGTCTTCCTCTTTCCCTCCTTTCCTCTTTCCCTCAGTTGTCGTTCTTACTTCCCCAACCCATTCTGTTGTCCCTGTACTTCCCCATACCCGCCAACCCTCCATTTTCCCTGTGGTTTTCCATCCACGCCCACAAATTCTCCATTGCTAGTGTGCTTCTCCATATAAACCCGCCCACTCTCCATTAACCCTTGTGCTTCCACATCTCTGCCGGCCCACCCTCCGTTGCAGGGCTAGACTGAACACAAACCAGCCCTCGCAATTTTATCAGACCGACCACCCGGAAGGGGGAGGGGGCAAGGGTGCAATTGTTAAGCACTGCTGCATAATTGAACTGGCCCCTAGCACTGCTGCTTTCTTACTGGGGGCAGATATTGCAGCACCGCTGCAAAACTGGCCCCATGTAACAAAACCGGCCCCCACCCTTCCAGCCTCCCGGGGAAATGCCTGATGCCCACTACGGCCAGTCCAGTCCTGCTCTGTTGTCCATATAGTTCCCCATACCCCACCCTCCTTTGTCTGCGTGCTTCCGCATTGTCTCTTGCTTGTCCCGCTCTTCCTCCTTTCGTGTTGCATCGTCCCACGCCCGCTCCTACAATAACACAACGCCGTGCTGGACATATGCCTATAAAATGACATGATGACTGCATCAAAGTCCTTTTACATTATTTTCAGCAATGCTGCATAGCAATTGGGCTGCTGTGCAACATGCCTAAAAATCGTTGTCAAAGCAAAACGATGTCAAATGCGAGACCCATTGGCTTTGCCAATGCTTGTTTGAAGTTCAGGGTATCACCTTAATGTAAAGCACTGGAACGAGGGATGTATTGAGAGAAGAGAGGCGTCATCTAATTGTCAGGAGGCAGTCTTTTAAACGAACTGACTTGGATCCTTGTATTTTGCTCACCTTATTAATAAGTAAGATTCTACTTTTATTTCGGAACACAGAGCACATCATATGGCTCTCTGGCTCGGAGAGCAATGAATTAAAGGAAAACCCGAGATGACACAGGTGAAATGATGACAGCTCACTGGTGCTTCAAATCGTTCCCTGCACAAAGTAACTTATGAATAAGTCGAGCAAGAGCAATGGAACCTAGATCTTAAGTAATCATGGAAAGGTCACCGGAAACACTACTGCAAGCTCCTTCAGGCCTGGCCAATGACGGCCACAAAAAAAGCTTCCAAAGTAAAGCATTTCTGAAAACTGGGCTTTTAGAAAAAAAATGACACCACCATTTCACCACCTTGGTGACTTTAGCGAAAAAGGCACATCTTCAACATGAACAGATCATCCCTCATCCTCCGCAATATAGCTGGCAATGTACATACATTGCCTAATGTGTCTATTGCAGGCTTTTGTGTGCTATCTGCAGGACAAAAGTTCGAATGCTGGAGGACTGTCTCGGGGTTTGATCTTCCCGGAGTCGATAATATCTAGACCCGACAGATGAGCAAATCTCCGCTTACAACGAAACATAACCGCAGCATTACGACATCAAGTTTCATTGACAAATAATTGCCCCTCAGATAAACTTAATTGACTACGATACTGCCATAGTGCAAGACTTCTATAAAAAGATGGTATTATTTCCGGTTCCTGTCCACTGCATTAGGCGTCGCTGGGCATGGCGGTATATCCGCATAAGTCAGACATGCTGTCAATTGGACAAAGTAATTGCTGCTGTTCGGCTTCTGCTGGCGTTTCAAAGTCTGTGTTCACGAAAACAAGACTATGAATCACTGTATAAAAGTCTAAAAGTAGCGCGAGCAGCCGAGGTAAGAAAAACCTTGTTTTGTTACGTTGCTACTCGCCTGTCTGTACGTGCTAACTCGGAAGCGCACCTTGATCATGTTGTTCGTTTGATGATCCCTCCGGAAGCATTCGGTTTTATGTTACTCATATTGTCCATATTATTTTCCTGCGAGGGAAAAGAACTGACATCGTGTTGTATGTCCGCTGAAAGTGTATTATTTGGGGAGAGCTTTATAAGTACTTTGGAAGATGCGGCTACTAAGAGCGCTGCGGTTTGCTGCAGAGACCTATGTGGAGCATGCGGGTCAGAGGTTCGAATCCCAGCAGGGCTGAATGACCTTCGCTGGTAACCATTACAGCTCTCCTGTCGCATACTTAGAGGCGAAACCTACTCTTGCCTGCCTAGTGCTCATCAGGGACTAGCGCCCATCTCTCATTTCTTCACCCATCACACTGCTAAGCGCTATGTTCCATAACACAATAACCGCACCTGGTGGTCACCACACACAACATGGAAACACTTCCCACACAGGATCAAAACAAAGACCACATCCTTCCAGCCACACCCCCGATGCAGGCACAGGTGCCCTATCTGAAACTGTCCTGGCCCCCCTTGTGCCCCACCACTGATGACAGCTGCAGCCAGCAAAAAGAGACAGTGGGAACAGCGATAATGCTCCCGTTTACATTTCCCATTTTACTTACTCTTGAAGCGTACTGTGAAAAGAGCTGTCGCAATAGATCCGTGTGAGTTCGGGTTGTGGGTGGGTGTTTATATCAGGCCATAAAAGAGCTGTAGAGTTCAAGCCAAAGGCAGAGCGAATTTCTAACAGTGCCCCATCAGTAGATAACAAAGGGGTTTAGAATATATGAGCATCCAATCCCTGGCCTCTCTAAGAGTGCACAGTGTAATGGTCAGGTGTGCCAATTATATATGCGATTCTATGAAAAAGTGTGTGAAGGATGTACACAACTGCTGAAATACTGCTAGGGCAAAAGATAAAGAAAAGGCTGCGCTTACAGGAGGATGGGTGTATTTGTGTGCGAGGGAAAGGAGATGCAAGGAAGTATGTGCAGGAGTAAGTGAATAGAGGGTGCTGCTGAAGAGGAAAGAGGTGAGGTATGAGATATGTAGATGGGGGGTTTTGGAAAGATATCACGAGAAAAACTGCATAAGAATCTAACCTGAGTGACTGCAGAAAAAAGTAGGCCCAGATTTACTACCGTCTTGCACCGGGATTGCAACGGAGAACAAGCATTTGCAATGCAATAGGTCTCGCATTTGTGAGAGTTTGAGCTATTGGGATTCTAAATGACAATGCCATGTATTTATGTGTTTTGAAAACCAGCAGCCGGTGCGTAAACACACTTTGTACTTGTAGTCCTTGCTTACGAGAAGCAAGCTTGGCAGTGAAAGAGGTGCACTTGCTGCCAGCTTTGCATTGCAAATGCTGGTTTATTTTTTATATTTTACAAAGCACACTAATGCCTTCATGGTTACCATCCCACGAAGCCCACCAAAAACAGTACAGAAAAAGAGTAAAGCATGTCTATTAATCAACAAAAAGAAATTTAGAAAAAGATTTAGTGCCAGACTTGTAACCTGAAGTAAGATTCAACAAAAAAGGGAAGAGTTTTATGGCCTGGCCGTTGCTTAAGAAAAAGACCTACCTACACCTCTGCATTTACGAATATTATGAAGAACTAATAGTCCAGCTGATGCTTCAAGTTTCAAGTTTGCTGATGCAGAGCGTAGACCTCCAGAAAGATGGTAAGGAATGGTCAAATTTAGTATAATGCAAGGCCATTCTCATCGATGGCTTTAGGACGAATGCACAACATTTTTAATATGACATGCTTTCAAACGGGAAGCACTTGACTCAATTGACATGTCTGTAATAAACCTGCCCGTGCCCCTATCCTATTGGTTGCACATAATGTGGGCAGGACTCTCTCTAGATGGAACTGTAGTCTGCTTAGATGCCCCAGTTCCAATTTCCACCTAATGTACCTTCACTCTCACCAAGGTAAAGGTTTATGGTAGTGTGCCACCTATCGAGTAGTTCACCCTGGTGGTAGGTGGGAGGAAAGGTTTCAGGGTAACCGGAAATAGAAGCGTCTGTCAGGTGGACCACGGGGCCCCCTTGCAATTTGAATACCTTTAGAACACTTTCGGTCACAGCCATTGAGGATCTCAAACGTCCTCAGCAGCAGAATTAGTCTACCTCTGTTACAGCACTAACACAGTGGGGTGTATTCTGGGGAACCCGTCTCAGCAACTGCTTTTTAGAACTGCTGGTGCTGAGCACCGGTAGGACCCGACACACTTAAAGCCCTGCTTCCACCTATGACTACTATGGAAAGTAACCTATTTTATTTCAGGATACTGAAGCTATGAGGTCATGTCTGTGCCGAAGAGGTCAGAAAGGCACCCCTGCTGACTTTCAATAAACATGACTCCACACCCTGTCACCCCCGAACATCAATGGTCACTCAGCCCGGTATCACAGAAACGGTACCTCACCAAGACTGCCCATGCCAGTAACACGTCATTTCCCTCATATAAAAAGTCTCATCTGTGTGTAGGTGCACACTGGTGATGTATTTGGTATTTTAGTCTCAGCAGGATAATGCGCCACAGATCTCCAGTGAGTGGAAACCGCCCCCTCTGTTTAATGTACGACCATGACTGTGTACAGCCGCTGATAGTTGCAGACCGCCAGGGCCTTGCACGTACTGACTTGTTTAGATCATTCACTTCCCCTAAAAGCTTGATACCCTACCCAGCACACAAAATAAAATGCAGATTGCTCACTGTGCATCTCAAACGCTACTCGTTAAAATAAAAGGAAAAGAAAATCAATGGCAGAACCAACAGTCTCAAAGGCGAGGTATACTGGCTTTGCGAATGCTTGTTGAGTCAGACAAAAATGCAGTAAAACTCAATGAGTGTCACTGCAACTGTGTTACTATCATTTGAACTGTTACATCGTCCTTTTTGCATACAATAACAAGGAAACTAAAAAGGAAGCATGCAGATCCTTTCGAAAACATAATGTGTGATGGTTTTCTACATAGCGCCAACCTGTCGCCTCGGTGTCACTTGAAACTGCTTTGTAATACCAAATTAACACGCAGGTGTTTGTGGACACACAGAAGGGGTTCAGAAAGGTGCTCAGGTGCAGGTGGGGTACAGAAATGTGTGCAGGTTAAGATGCACAGAGAGATGTCTGCATGTCACCTCTAGTGCAGGGTTTGCTACGACCCTCAGTAGAACCGAGGGACGGCTCTGCTTCTTGTTCATAATGTGGCCAGTGTGTGACCTGAGACAAACCTCTCTTGGGTGTCACCTTTGTACAGGGTCCTACTGCAATGCTAACCAGGGTGCACAAACAAGATAGCTGAATGGGTTCAGCACCTGCCGCGCAGTGTCACTCTTTCTAGCCCTGGCTGGGTCTAGCTAAGCGCCTCGAGGTGCATCACCACAAGACGCCACAAGTGCTGCAAGGGCTTCCTTATTTACAATAAAAGGCGTCTGCTCATTCTGTTTGTTGTTTGCTGTGAAAATTGGCCCTGCACGAGTAGTATACAAAGTTCAATTTAAAAAAACACTGCGTTTTTAAAAATACATGTTTGCAAGATTTCTTTTTTTTTGTTTGTGCCTGGGAAGTTGCTGCTGCAAAGCACAAGTTACTAACTTGTGTAACGATATATCTGTAAGAGACAGTAGTTAGTGATAGATTCCTTACCTTAGAATATCCCCAGGCGTCAGGCTGGATCCGGAAAGTTTTGCGTAGCAGTACCCTTGCGCGTCGGTAGGTGGCGTCGTGCGGCTCCGCGTCCGTCGTCGGCGTCGTGATCGCCGGGATGACGTCGCGGGCAGTACTTAGACGCCGCCCCTGCGCGCTGACGTCAGTTCTGTACACGACTTTCCGCGCCAGGAACGCAGAGCCATGCAAGAAGCTGACACAGGTGTCTGAAAAATACTAGGGCCCTGAAAGGGATGTCCTTAACCCTAGAAATCAGTTCGCAGAACGGGGAGGATGGGTGGGGCGGTAAGGAATCTATCACTAACTACTGTCTCTTACAGATATATCGTTACACAAGTTAGTAACTTGTGCATCTGAAAGAGACACGTTAGTGATAGATTCCTTACCTTAGAATAGATACCCCAGCAATACCAACCCCGGTGGTGGGTCTGCGAACAAAGATCAGACAAGGAAGTCCTGGAGGACAGAACGGCCAAAGAAGCCGTCCCTCCGGACCTGACTGTCAAGGCAGTAATGCTTAGTAAACGTGTGCAGCGAGGCCCACGTAGCTGCCTGACAGATAACCGGCAGCGGAACACCGCGGCCCAAGGCCGTGGTAGCAGCCGTTGCCCTGGTGGAATGGGCACGCAGCCCAACAGGAGGCTCCTTCTTGGCCAAAGAATAGCAGGTCTTGATGCACAAGGTAACCCAGCGGGAGATGGTCCTCTTGTGCACCGCCCGACCTTTTTGGCGCCCACGTAGCCAACAAAGAGCTGGTCACCCACCCGGAAGTGTTTTGTGCGGTCGATATAGAAGGAGAGCGCACGTTTTGGGTCCAGACGGTGGAGCCTCTCTTCCTCTCTGGAAGGATGCGGAGGCGGAAAGAAGGTGGGCAAAGTGATGGTCTGCCCAATGTGGAAAGCAGTAACCACCTTTGGCAAGAAGGACGGACGCGTCCGAAGAACAACCTTGTCTGGATGAACAGACAGAAAGGGAGGCTTGCAAGATAGAGCCTGGAGCTCACTCACCCGCCGAGCGGAGGTGATGGCCACCAGAAAGGCTGTCTTCAGAGTCAGAAGACGAAGAGGACAGTTATGCAGAGGCTCAAAGGGAGCGCACATTAAAAGGTAAGAACCAAGTTCAAGTCCCACTGAGGCATTACAAACGGAACAGGAGGGAAGAGGTGAGTAATGCCTTTTAAGAACCTGTTAACAACAGGGGACTTGAACAGGGAGGGCTGATCAGGGAGCCTGAGGAAGGCCGAGATAGCACAAAGATAACCCTTGATGGTACCCAGGGCAGAACCCTGTTGGGCCAGAGAGAGAAGGAACAGAAGGACCTCAGAAAGAGGGGCAGAAAGGGGATCCACAGCCTTTGCTGTGCACCATGCCACAAATTTGTTCCACCTGCAGGCGTATACCACCTTAGTGGAGGGACGCCTGGCTGCCAGAATCACATCACAAACTTCGGGAGGCAAGTCGAAAGGAATCAACTGCCGCCGCTCAATCTCCACGCAAGCAGGTGTAGACTGGACAGGTTCGGGTGGAGGACCGTCCCCTGCTGCTGCGACAGAAGATCCTCCCGAAGAGGCAGACGGATCGGGGGATCTATGCTCATATTGAGTAGCTCGGGATACCAAACTCTTCGAGCCCAGTCCGGAGCCACAAGAATGACTTGGGCCCGGTCGTGCCGAATCTTCTTCAACACTCTGGGTAGAAGTGGTATAGGCGGAAAGGCGTACAACAGACCGCAACTCCACTGGCGACGAAAAGCGTCGCCGAGCGAGTGCCGCCTTGGAAATTCCAACGCGCAGAACTGATGACATTGCGCGTTCTCTTCGGTGGCGAATAGATCTAACCAAGGCTCTCCCCACTGTAGAAAGAGTCCTTGCGCCACTTCCGAGTGAAGACGCCATTCGTGATCCATCATGCACCTGCGGCTGAGTTCGTCCGCCCTGGCGTTCAGAGAACCTGCCAGGTGTTGAACCATCAGGAACATGCCCTGATGTTCCAGCCATGTCCAGAGGCGCAGAGCCTCCTGACAAAGGGTCCAAGACCCCACCCCGCCCTGTTTGTTGCAGTACCACATGGCGGTGGTGTTGTCTGTGAACACCTGCACTACCTTCCCTTTGACAGAGGGAAGGAATGCTTTGAGTGCAAGCCGGATCGCCCGGAGCTCCAGAAGGTTGATATGGAGCCGGGACTCCGCCGGAGACCAGAGGCCTCTGATCTCCGCCTCTCCCATGTGACCGCCCCATCCCAGAAGGGACGCGTCCGTCACAACTGTATGCTCTGGCTGGGGAAGGGAGAGGGATCTGCCCATGACCCATTGCCGGTTCGAGAGCCACCACTGCAACTGTTTTGCAGTCCCCTCCGAGATCTGGACGTGATCGGACAGGTTGCCCTGGTGCTGCGCCCACTGGAACTTCAGGTCCCACTGCAGAGCCCGCATATGCCATCTGGCATGATTGACCAGCAGGATGCAGGAGGCCATGAGGCCCAGCAGCCTCAGGGTCATCCGTACCGAAACCCAGGATAAAGGCCGAAAGATCGGAATCATAGCCTGAATATCCCGGACTCGCCGTTCGGGAGGATAGGCCCGAAACTGCGTCGTGTCCAGAACTGCTCCGATGAAAAGGAGCTGTGGAGAAGGAATCAGATGCGACTTCGGCACATTGATGGAGAACCCCAGCGAGTGCAGGAGTTCGGCCGTAGTCTGGAGGTGGGAGACGACTGCCTGGGACGAGCCCGCCTTCAGCAGCCAGTCGTCGAGGTAGGGGAAGACTGAGACCCCTGCCCGGCGCAGATGAGCTGCGACCACCGCCATCACTTTCGTGAACACCCGAGGGGCACTTGTAAGGCCAAAGGGGAGCACGGTGAACTGAAAATGCTCGGGGCCTACCGTGAACCGAAGGTAACGCCGGTGGGCCGGCAGGACGGGGATATGGAAATACGCGTCCTGCAAGTCCAACGCTACCAACCAGTCTCCTGGGTCGAGGGCAGTCAAGACCTGAGCTAGGGTGAGCATCTTGAACTTCTCCTTCCGGAGGAAGCGATTGACGTTCCGGAGGTCCAAGATAGGACGCATGTCCTCCTTGTCCTTTTTGGGCACCAGAAAGTAGTGGGAGTAGCAACCACGCCCTACTTCTGGGGTCGGAACATGCTCGATGGCCCTCTTGGCCAAGAGGGCCGTGACTTCCTTCCGTAGAAGCACCAAGTGATCCCCTGACATGCGGTGGAATTGAGGTGGCATGGCTGGGGGGTGGTCTCGAAGGGGAGGGAGTAGCCCCTTCGGACAATGTCCAAGACCCACCTGTCCGAGGTGATGGTGCGCCAGTGGGGAAGGTGATGGCGGACCCTGCCCCCTACTGGCGTGCCGTGCACCTGAAAGGAGGGACTAGGAGGGCTTGGAGGCCGCGGACGGGTTGGAGGTGGTGGCCTGACCCGCACGCTGGTTGCCCGATCCGCCACGGCGGAATCCACGTCCTCGGCCACGCGAAGACGCCTGCTGCGCGGGCCGGTGGCTGGGCTGCTGACGTGAAGGGCGCCCCTACCGTGGCCACGATAGGGGCGAAAAGCAGAAGGCAGCGGAGGGCGTGTAGCAGAAAGGCCCAGGGACTTTGCAGTAGCCCGTGAGTCCTTAAAGCGCTCCAACGCATGGTCTGCTTTGGACCCAAAAGACCGACTCCATCAAAGGGCATGTCCATGAGAGTATTCTGGACATCCCTGAAAAACCAGTGGTTCTCAGCCAGGCGTGGCGCCGGAGCGCCACCGTCGTTGCAATCGACCTGCCCAGCGAGTCGGCGGTGTCAAGGCCACAACGGATAGTGTATTTGGCCGCATCCCTTCCTTCCGCAATGGCGCGGGAAAGCAGTGCCTGGACCTCCTCAGGGCACTGGGGCAAAACATCCGCCACCGAATCCCACAGGGAGTGGGTATATCGGCCCAAAAGACAAGCGGTGTTAACGGACCGCAAGCCAGCACTGGAGGAAGAAAACCTTTCTTCCCAAACTGATCCAGGCGTTTGGATTCCCTATCCGGAGGAGCGGTAGGGAAGGCGGTTTGGGAAGCGGAGGCTTGGACAACCAAGCTCTCAGGAGTGGGGTGGACAGAAAGAAACAGGGGTCGCCCGGAGCGGGGCGATGGCGTCGTGACACGTTCCGATCCACAGGAGCCCCTGTGTTGGGCTTGGACCAGGCGCCCAAAAGAACGTCCGTGAGGGCGTCGTTAAACGGCAGCACAGTCTCCGCAGAGGAGGCTGCCGGCTGAAAGCACCTCTGTCAAGATGTTAGTCTTGACCGTCAAAGTAGGGAGCTGGAGACGTAAGGCCCCAGCAGCCCTACGCAACACCGTACCAAAATTGGCCCCCTCCTCCGTAGCCACGGGAGGAGACAGCATGCCAGTGTCAGGAGAAGTATCCAGACCACTGGCCTCCCCTAGACTCTCTGTCCAGTCCTCATCATACTGACAGTTGCGTGTTAGAGGGTCATCAGACCCCTCCCAGTCCTCCTGGTCCTCCTCTGGTTCAAAACAAGGAGGAGGAGGGACATTTGGGACCCAAGGTCCCATCGGCGCCGGAGCCGGCGTCGAGCGACGTCGCTCCGGGACCATGTCCGGAGCCGGAAGGAACTGGGGACGACGCCGCCCGGAGCCCAGGGCGGCGTCGAGAACGGCACCGGAGACATCGGCGCCGGCGGAGGGGTCGTGAGGTCGACCGGCGTCGATGGGAGTTGTGGAGCCGGGATCGAGGCCGGGGCCGGAGCCGGAGCCGGGATCGAGGCTGGAGGCTCGGGCGACGCCGGGGCCGGAGCCGCCGGTGACGCCGGATCAACCCCATCAGGGCCCGCGGGGCCCGAAGGCGCACCGGAGGGGCCTGAAGGCCCGAAGAGGCGGGCCATGGCCGACAGGAACTCCTGTACCTTGGCCGGATCCGCCCCCGAACCCGGGAAGGGCGGGTATGACGGGGGCGACTCCACAGGCAAGTCCGGGGCCGCGGGGGCGGGGACGGTGCCGGGAGGGGCCTCAGCCGAGTCGCGAGACCGGCGAGGCGAAGTCCGGAGCGACGATGCTTCTTGGACTTCTTGTGTCGAGACTTACCGGACGAAGAAGACTTCGACGCCGACGACCGGTGTGCACTCCGCGAGCGACCCCTGGACCTCTCACGCGACCGGGGCTTCCGCGGAGCCGAATGCCGGGCCTCGAGGAGCTTTCGAGACCGCTCTCGCAAAGCCTTCGGGTTGAGGGCCTGGCATTCGGGACAAGACTCGGTGTCGTGGCCTCGGCCGAGGCAGAAGAGACACTCCCAATGCGGGTCGGTGACGGACATCATCCGCGCACAGGCGCCGCATCGCTTGAAGCCGGGCATCCCTACGACACCTGAATGGTGGAAAAAGACAGTGAAAAAATCACCAAAAAGTATGGTCAAAAATTGACCAGGGCACTGCTCTTCCCGGATCTGCGCTTACTGGCGCGGAAAAGAAGAACTGACGTCAGCGCGCAGGGGCGGCGTCTAAGTACTGCCCGCGACGTCATCCCGGCGATCACGACGCCGACGACGGACGCGGAGCCGCACGACGCCACCTACCGACGCGCAAGGGTACTGCTACGCAAAACTTTCCGGATCCAGCCTGACGCCTGGGGATATTCTAAGGTAAGGAATCTATCACTAACGTGTCTCTTTCAGATTGCTAAATTATTATGAAGGTGGTGTGAAGGAGTACACTCAAACTTTAAAGTGGATTTTTGTCAGCTGTCAGTGAGACACGCCCTACACAAAGCGCGTGGCAAGTAGAAGCCAGAAAAAGCATTTCATTAGACACATCTTCTTTCTTCCCGTGTCCGCGATGGAAAATGAGCCTGAAAGACACAGACTGGGCGAGTGGGAAGGCCTCCTGTAGCCACCCTTCCCTTAGTGCTTGCTAACCTTGCTTTTATTGAAGCGGATTTTAATGTTGCTCTCTGTTTTCAGGAGCGACACATATGTTCATTTTGATAGAAGGGTGTGTATTTCATGAGGGAGCTGCTAAAGTGATTTTTTATTTCATTATATGAATAAACAAAATGTTGTTTTCAAAATTACCCGCATAAGAGTCTGCATTTTAACACAGGACCTTTAGGAACCCACTCTGTTCTATTTCCGAGCACGGCCTGGCAACGCACATGTTTTATGAGAGAAGTAATTTTTTTTCTTATTAAGACTTCACGTGCCCTAGTCCAATGGTACCTTTGCTGACAAATGTGGATTAATTTTAGTACATGAACCACACTTTTTCCCTTGCAGCCTTGGAATGGAGTAGTCGGCATCGTTCTCTGAGAGCCGCTTGCCACTGAAAGTTAATTTCCCCTCTCTACACTGGCATGGTGAGTGCTGCGCTGAGAGGGAATAAGAAGGCTGGTGTAGGCACAGCATTACTAGTGAAGCAGGAAAATTGTTTTTTAACTACCATTCATGGCGCCCAGGTCCCTTACGATCCGGGCGAGGGGGCAGAACAAAGGGAAAGGAAGCGCTTCTACTAGATGAAGTCACAACAGTGAATAGCTGGAATCCGATCTGGCTATTCAAAGTAAGGCTTCCAGCTGAAGCCATATGCAATTCAAAGCACCGACTGGATTCCAAGTCCTAAACTGAAATAATGGCAAACCAGAGTCCCGAGCACAGCAGACCATCTGTGCGGTAAAGAGATAGCTCGTGACTTGGCTCCGCCATTAGGTCAAGAGCGGCTGCCACGGATCACTATAACCCCACCCCCCCAAAATCAATTCAAACTTTTCAATTGTTCTGCCTCGCCCAAGATCACACTATTGTGTTCGAGCAGGGACGCCGCGATTTGAACTCAGGTGAGGTCTCCCGTTACCACTCCGATTTACTATAGCCCAGCGTTACATGAGACGAGCATGTGCACACGATCACACACAGCACACGGGCTTACCCTTCGCTAGGACTGGGGCAGTGACTTCCCCTCTGATTCCAAACACAGCAGCGCCGTCAGCAAGAGTCCCCAAGTCACAAAGTGTGAAGCGTGCATCCTTGTTTACCATGCAGTAAAATTAAAAGTACGTGTTATTCCTCATTGTGATCTGCACAACTCGAAATGGAGGGAGGGTGGGGGGTAAATTCACCATCGGGAAATTCCCCACGGTGCAGGCTTTTTCCCCAAGATAATTTGCCTGCCAGTATTCCCACTGCAATTGAGTTGAGGGCCCAATTGCTTTCTTCAAAGTATATAGCATGTTCAGAGCCGTTTTATTAGTTTTAAAAAGTATCTGTGTAACATATTGTTGTTTTCACACCTTTATGGTGAAATGAAAACTTTGTAAACTTTGCTAAGATGCAAAGATTTGTTTCGAGATTCCCAAAGGGTGTGAATTTCTGACAGGCTTAGCTTGAGTTTGTGGATGACTCATTGAGTTGAGCACTCGCTGCTAAAATGTGCTGTGATGTATAGTTCAGTAGTTGATACACCTTGGAAAGACCAACTCAGAATCCCACCCTGCCAAGGTCGGGAAAGTGAGTGCCATGCATTGGTAACATTATCCCTTTATTTGCAGCGCTTAGAAACCGCGGAGGCGCTTTATAAAAATATTGTATTATTAGTTTGAGTATGCCGAAGGTCAAATAAACGCTGGCATTTGCTGAATGTGGTTTTTCCTCTTTACAGTGTGGGAATCCTGACTGCGCCGGCCACCGCTCCCTCACTCCGAGCCGTCTCTGTTGCTGGTTGAAAGGGTCCGACCGCGCCACTTCAAGCGGGCAGAGGCCACGGGAGCAAGGTGTTCTTCGTCACGGATGAAGTGTGACAGTCACACGAACGCATATTTGTCTCAACCTCTGCCATGTGCCGCTGGCTCCACCCGAGACACACGTTTCCAAATAATGTTGGATGGCATGCGCCTTCCTAGTGAATACAACTGTCATAGAAAAATCACCTAACACTCGACACGTTAGCCTCTAAATTGTGTTTTTCGTATTTTTTAAAAGTATGCAAAAAAATAAAAAACGTCCTTGTGCCACAAATTAACAAACACACGTTCCTGATATGTCATGCTTGGTGTCGCCCTGTTTGTTCATGTCGAGTGCTGCGCTGAGAGGGAATAAGAAGGCTGGTGCAGGCACAGCATTGCTAGTGAAGCATGAAAATTGTTTTTTAACTACCGTTCATGGCGCCCAGGTCCCTTAAGATCCGGGCGAGGGGGCAGAACAAAGGGAAAGGAAGCGCTTCTACTAGATGAAGTCACAACAGTGAATAGCTGGACTCCGATCTGGCTATTCAAAGTAAGGCTTCCAGCTGAAGCCATATGCAATTCAAAGCACCGACTGGATTCCAAGTCCTAAACTGAAATAATGGCAAACCAGAGTCCAGAGCACAGCAGACCATCTGTGCGGTAAAGAGATAGCTCGTGACTTGGCTCCGCCATTAGGTCAAGATCACAATAACCCCCCCCCCCCCTAATCAAACTTTTCAATTGTTCTGCCTCGCCCAAGATCACACTATTGTGTTCGAGCGGGGAAGCCGCGATTTGAACTCAGGTGAGGTCTCCCGTTACCACTCCGATTCACTGTGGCTCAGCGTTACATGAGACGAGCATGTGCACACGATCACACACAGCACACGGGCTTACCCTTCGCTGGGACTGGGGCAGTGACTTCCCCTCTGATTCCAAACAGCAGCGCCGTCAGCAAGAGTCCCCAAGTCATAAAGCGTGCATCCTTGTCTGTGCCGTAGCAGCAGGAAGGCAGCAAAAATACAACAAGCGCGTAATAGACACCAAAAGGCCATGGGAGGAGCATTGCTCCTCCCATGGCCTATTGGTGTCTATTACGCGCACCAAGCGCGTAATAGACACCAATAGGCCATGGGCGGAGCAATGCGCCCGCCTTTGGCCAATTGCGTGTAGTCTTTTATAAAAAGACGCACGAAAAGGGCAATGGGGTAGCACAAAAGGAATAGCACAAGCACGAGCGTGTGCGATTCCTAGGTCAGTGCTGAATCCCCGTTTTTCACCTACTAAATGTCTCGCGGTGCGCGAGCACTGCTACGCAGTGCAACGCTAGGCGCGAGACCTAAAAAACCTAAGCAAGTAGCATTATACACGTGTGCAGGCAAAATATATATACAACAGACAATTAAATTCAAATATATCGAGTAACATGCATGACTGCTTATGTTATTAGTATCAAATTATTTATTATTATAAATTATTACACTTAATAAGTACTAAATAGTCTTCTACATAAAAAAATGCAATAATTTTATCCACTGTCCGAGTTTGCGATGAATCAGTGCTTAATTTGAGCCGGGGCTTTCCAGTGATAAGCACCGGCACTTAATTGGTTTCCGGTGCTCGGCACCGGCACCTAATTGTTAACACCATACTTAGAACAGTCCACCACATGGTGGCGCTGCTCATCTAATTTAGAGATGAGCAGAACAACGGTAGTTTAGGAATACAATATACATTAAAATTGCTAATACCTGCCTCCCCAGCCATTCCCTTAGCTTTGGGGACCTGGAATAATCTGAACTGACGCATTTACATGAGAGAGAGATGGTTAGTAGTTGTTTGGCAGCGATGACAAGGGCGATGGGTGGTGCAAGCTGCAGTGGCCTCCTGGTCAGAGCCCTGGCACTTAAATTTTACAAATTAAGCACTGCAATGAATGCATAAGTTGATACATTTTGTTATTCACTGACATTTTGTTCTCTTTTCTTATGCTCATTACATTAGTTAATCGAACCATAACACAATAAGAGGACAATACAAAATGCGGATGGCTGAGATAGTGGAGAAGGCTGGCGGTGTGTTGACGCTACGATCGTTTCGGCTGAGGTGCCTTCGTCAGGAAGCCGTCAACATTCACTAACGCAGTGTTGCATCAGAAGATATCCTGAGCATAGAGTATGTCTGTTACTGTGGCGTATCCTAGTGAAAATCCGTATATATGGCACATTATGCCACAGATGTATGAGGGTACGGCAGAATGTGATAGTTGCTCTTGAATCTTGAATAGTGTGGACGTCAAAGTTGACAGATGTGTACACTATGGAAGGATACAGAACCAGAACAGCATTTCAGAAGTCAAAGCAGGGTATAGACTACAGGGGTATCCGTAACTCGAAGAGAGGGCTGCATATCGCTGCGTGGTAGAAATTAGTGCGTCCGTGTCTCCCTTTAAGTATTTTCCCTCCGACTGGCAAGGCTATCTTGTAAGCAGGGGCCCCATTTTTCCAAAATTGCACCGGGATTGTATCACAAAAATTAAGCACACCCAGCACAAAGAGTTGGCGTGGGACTTACTATCCAACGCAAATCAGGACTTGCATTTGAAAGTTCACTAAAGTAATGTGAAACTGCGCTATGCGCTACTTTGCTTCAAAGGGTCGATTCATGCGTAGTACATGGGCTTTTCTATGCAACCACTCATGGGTTTTAAAGCAAATCCCCATCTACAAAAATTCATAGACAAGGATTTGCGGCAAAAACGTATGCCTCCTTGAGGCAGGCAAAATGAGGAGAAAGGTTTTTCCTTTCTCCATATTTTTTCAACTTTGCATGTGTGTTCCATTATACAGCATATTCATAAAGTGGGAACAATCTTTAAGGATAGTTTTTGTACCAGAATGGCCCCCTTACAGTACAAAACCTATTCTTTAGATAACACCCCCTCTTTGCACTATGGTGCAAAGGTGTGTGCGCGTGTTGGCGCATAGAAGTCAAAAGTGCGCTAGAAGTGGGGTGAAGGGGAGAAAAACCATGTGCTCTATCTCAGTAGATAAGGTGCATTTTTGCTCTCTCTCCTAGAAACAAGGTAGCGCAAAAAATTAGTACATTTGGGCCATCGGGTGCAGAGTAGAAATTAAGTGATTGAGGGACTCGGAAGACTACTACTCATTCCAAAGATCTTAGTAATGTTTAATTCATAGTCTTCTTAACCCTTTAACCGCGGCGCGCGAATTCCGCCGCGGTGCGGCAGTTTAAAAGAGTGGGCGGGGCCGCGTCGGCCAACGGACGTGCGCAGCACTAGCGAGGTAGTGCTCGCGACGGCCGTTGGCCGACGGAAGCACGGAAGGGGTTAAAATGTTTAAACGACTTTGTATGTGTGTTGTGTGTGTTTGTACATATGAAAATAAGTTATCTACCAATAACTGCAGTTCTCCAGCATTCGCATCTTTCATAGATTCCCTTGTTTGAATCATTCCCAGTTGTCAAAGTAAGAGTCCCACGGTATAATTAGAAAGCAGTACAATTTAATACATAACCTATACTGGCTAGAAAACATTCACTTCATTAACTTAACCGCATCATTTATTAAGAACGAAACTTCACCCAATAGCACCCTCTAAAACACTCCCCACGCAGGCTTCCCGCCCTAAGATTTTCAAGGGCTAGTGGTAAAAAGATGAATCCCATAAGAATAAGGGGAGCCTCTACACGGACGAGGGTGGGTCGCATGTTAGTCTATGAAAGATGTAAATACTGGAGAACTACGGCTACAAGTAAGGTATTTTCTTCACCAGTATTGGATCTTTCATAGATTCACATGCTTCAATCAGAACAGCTAGCAGTTAGAACACATGCACAATCATAAGTACAATGACACAATAGCGGATGGTGGGATAACAGAATAAGCATAGGCTCACCTTACTGGAATACATGATTCAACACTGCGTGTCCCACAGCCGCATCACTCTGCTCTGACGACTCCAGGCAGTAATGTTGTGTGAATGTGTGCCTGCTCTTCCAAATTGCTGCTCAACATATTTCGTCAAGAGACACCAGCGAAGAGAGCGGGATTCGTAGAGACAGCTCTGGTAGAGTGCGCTCGTACTTTGTCCTTTAAACGTCTTCCATCCTTTAGTGTCACAACCTGGATAGCTGCTTAAATCCATTGAGCTATACTCTGCTTGGAAACTGGAAAACCCTTGCAATGGTTTCCATATGCAACCAGCAACTGGTCTGCTATCCTCAATTGCCTTGTCCGGTGCAGACAGAATTTCAGGCATCTTTTAACGTTCAAAGCCTGTAATATCTTCAGGACCATAGGTTCATTTAAATGGAAGTCCGGTGGGACTTTAGGGATACATTTGGAATTGGTTCGGAGAACCACACTATTATCCTTGAACTGCATAAATGGGCTCTTAAATTGTGAAGGCCTGTATTTCACTAACTCTTCTTGCCGATGTCAAGCCAATAAAAGTGCCATTTTCTACTTTAAAAATTTCATATCAGTTTTGTGAATGGGTTTGAATAAAGCTTTCATCAGTTGCGCGAGCACTGTATTTAGCTGCCAAGATGGAGGAGGATTCTTTATTGGAGGAAAGACTCTCAAAAGGCCTATAAGAAATTGTTTGATCACCCTACTATACCATAGAGATGGTGAACCAGTCGATCTTCTAAGTCTCCAAATTACTGCTAAGTGCGCTTTAACTGAAGCATAGACCAAAACTGATTTTGCTTAAAGTAACATATAGGGTAGAATCTGTTCCAGTGGTGCTTATACAGGGTGATTTTTGGCACCATAAACAGAAATGCTTCCATTTCAGCGAATACGTCCTATTGGTAGTATCAGCTCTGGCTTTCGCAAGAATTTTTCTGCAATCTTGTGGAATGTTTAAGCTTGCAAACTCATTGTATTCCAGAGCCAGGCCGACAAGTGTAAGGATGTCGGGTCCGGATGAAGTTGTGGTTCATTGTCAGTAATATAGGTAGAGGTTTCTGACAAATGTGAGTCTTCTCCAATAGGAGTAATAGTTTGGTGAACCACTGCTGTCTGGGCTATCTCTGAGCAGTCAGAATTATTCGGCACAGTTCTCTCTTCATTTTGCTGAGAAGTCTTGGAAGTAACAGAATCAGGTAAAAACAAGCACTGAAAATGCAATAGGTCTCGCCTTTGATTAAGTTAAAGCCATTTGCTTTGCTAATGGTATTGTATTCTAGCTTTGCATTATTTAGTATATATTTGTGATTTGTGCATATATTTGCTCTCCCCTCGCCCCTTTCGTGTGCCTCATGCTATTGTAATCCTCACTATACGAAATGAACACACATACTATTCTTCTATTCATTGACCTCCCAAATCTGAAACACTGCTCTTTTCCTACTAACGCTATGCTTTAAACTACTCCACAGCTAATAAAACAATTCTGACTACATACAACTACAACATATCACAAATATACACTAAATATACATAAAAATTTTGCTTTTCTACAGTATACAAAAGGCTCTGCTAAAATCAGGTAATCAGAGTTGAGACTCAAGTGCACAGCTAATACTGTACTGCTAAGAATTTCTGCGGGTGTATTTCTGTGCACAAATACAGAAAAGAGTTGTCCATACATACAACTTTTTGGGGTACTTGAAATGCAAATATAAAAGGCATAACTGAGCTCTTAATCCACACTTAAAATGACGGTGGTAGTTTACTATAGGTGCAATTGAGAAGTAAAGGTTGGCACAAACAACTGTAAGACACAAAAATGTACGACTGTGACATTTTCTTACGTTCCGCTTGACAAATTGTGCTTTAACCAATACTCGCCGACACTCCTAGGCAAATGTAAAGCAATGTTATTTTTGTCCACCACAGAGAAAGTAGCAAAAAGACAACCGTGTGTAGTTTTATATTGATACCTGTATTCTCAGCATGCAGAGGCTCTAATGAGCAAGGCAGATGCTGAAGTCGATATTGCAGTTAAATTATTTTACGGAAAGTTAAAAGCCATTTGTAGGACATTTTTCACTGTCCAAACAGAATGTAAAGAAAAGAAGCCTATAACGATGTAAAAATATTTTTTCATCTGCCTGGTAGGGAAAAATTCAGCGCACACACGTTCAAAATTGAAGTAGGATGAATGGAGCCTTATCATTAAAGCAACTATCATCGAAGGGAACAGATACAGTTTTGCTTTAACAGTGGACACAGCGTATGATATTTCAAGGCAAGTGAACAAACAAAAAATGAAGACTTCACAGGAATGTGTGCTAAAGATGCCCATTTTAAAACCAATCATCGCTACCGGTTTGAAGGCTTGCGCTATTTCTTTCTACAACTGAAGTGCTGCTATAAAGAACACAGTTGAAAATGGTGCAAACAACGCGATTAGATGTGTCTGAATGAATTAACATGGCGAGCCACACGTCAGCTTTTGGTTGGCCTGACAATACAGAGGCTTGGACCATATTCACAATTGTCTTTGTCTCACGTTGGAGTTTGTGGGGCCCGTGCAGAAGGGGTGCTATTAGGAACCCGCTCGCTTTCACATGTTCACATCAAAGCTGAGCCCCTCTGAAAGAAGGACGGCGGGGCCGGGGAGGCGTTAGCCACAAGCTCTGTGTCTAGTTCAGAAAAATATCCTTCACCAAAGGAGTGCGAAATGGTTTTAGGTGGGTAGTGGAACGCAAGCAAGGACGTTGTTTGCAGGAGGTGTTTGTTGCATCATTAACTGGATGTGCCGCACCATCAGTTCAGTTTCAGAAGCCAAGACGAAATTGAACACGTGAGAATGGTGGTCTTATGTTGTACAAATATCACATTAATTGCATTAATTGGGGCTGTTTACACGTTAATATTTCAGTGAAAGAAATGTCTTCATTAACAGTAAGGCCCTTGGTTGAGTTGCTTACAGAAATTAAAGCAGCAGCACGACGTTAATATAATGAACACTAATTTGTGCATATTATAGAACTTTTTTTCCATGGGAGAAACATATCCTGGCAGCTTGTCTGGCCCTGAGGGGTGCCGGGGTGACCTTGTGCACCATTTCTGGAAGCGCGCCTGCCGCAGGAGCCTTGCAGGAGTGTCCTGGCTGCCAACAGAAATAGGTGTGATCCTGAGCACCAGCGCTCGCCAGGAGACAGAAAGCAACGAGGAGATGTGTGGCCTAACGGCCAGAGCTGCCGACCTTGGAGCTGGGGAACCAGGTTCGAGTCTCGGAGTCAGCTCAACAGCCTGTGATTTCAGGCAAATCACTTAATTCCCCCCCCCCTCCCTGTCGAGTTCGCGCGATATAAAAACTGCCCCCTTAAAAAAAGAAGTTTGGAAACACTCAACGCCTTTCAGGGGATGCTAGCAAGCGGATGCTTACAACTATAAAGCACTTGCTCTTAAATGTGGGAAACAAAGCAGGATTTCCCGCGTGTTTCAATTGCATGCTCGAATGAATATAGCAGCACACGTCCCCTGTACTTCATGGGCAGACAGACGGCCACCCAGGACAAACTGCGGACTACAGCAGTTCACAGCAGGTTCAGGGGAGACCTGCAGCGCCAGGCCACGCCGAGGACTTTCTGTAGCAAGTACATTCATCGAGTCCGCCTGATGCTCGCGCCGGAGCGTGTAACTGCACTTATAAAATGCAGCGAAAGCAAAACTTCCTTGCCACTAATTAGCCCCCAATAGGTATGCAAATATATTCACGCGTGCCAGATGATTTCATAGCACAGCACGGACGTGCACATCCTTCGCTTTCCTTGAACCTTTTAATCTGCACGGACGTGCACATCCTTTACTTTCCTTGTACCTTTTAATGTAAAGCAAGGACCAAATATCACATTTCAATAAAAACAAGCTAGGAGCACACCCACCTCCGTCACGCCAAACCAAGATGGCGTGGACCTGTCCAGATGGGCCGTCCTAAAAGTGGACAAGGCGGTAACCCAAAAGCCCGGTTTTCAATCACGCGCCAGCGTTTAACATAAACGATGACGCGTGCCAATTGAGAACAAGGGCGGGGCTTAAAGTCCTTTCCAAAACTGTATTGATTACAAAAGGCCCTCGCATGGCGAGAGCAGCGCATGCGCGCTGCTAACGCCAGGCGAGACCTAAAAACGTAAGCAAAGAAAACGCATTACCCCACAACCCCAGCTGTGGGTGCCACCTTGCGTAAAACCGGCATTTTCCTGCTTCGCAAACAGAGCTAGATTTGGTCTGTCCCAAAGAGAGAAAATTCTGTCAAGAATTTCCTTGTCGAGCTCCCATTTGTGACAGCTGTTCCTGGTTCTGCTCAATGTATCTGCAACAACGCTGCTTGTCCTTGGAACATGTTCCGCTTTGATCCTTATCTGTTGCTGTAAAGTCCACTCCCAGATTTCTTATGCTTTTTACAATAGAGCTGGAGATCTTGAGCCACCTTGCTTATTTATATAATACATTCTGAAGGTGTTGTCTGTATGAATTAATACTGACAAACCTTTTATCCTGGGTAGGAGTGATTGCAGACTTAATCCTATGGCCTTGAGCTCTAGCAAATTTATATGCAGGTTCATTTGACGCTGACTCCATTTCCCACTGATTCTTAAATCCTGTAGGCAAGATCCCCAACCCTCTAGGGAAGCGCCTGTGGTAATAACACATTTGGGTATCTGAGGTAGGAAAGTTAATCTTGTCGTCCACCAAGGTAACGACATTGTTATGTTCAGAGGGATTTGGATTGCCTTGTTGAATGACCCTTGAGTTTGAAGCCGTTGCTTGTCTAACTCTTCCTGTAAAGCCCGCATTCTGAGGAGGCAAAATGGCACTAGAGAAATGGAAGACAAATTTATCCCCAGAAGTGACTTGAATAGGTGAACTGAAACAGACCTTCTATTCAGTAATCTCTGCGCCAAGAGTCTGAGTCTTATTCGCCTTTCATGTGACAATAATGCGTTGTCTTGTATTGTATCCAGAACTGCTCCCAGGAACGTTATTTTTGTTGGAGGATTGATTGACGATTTCTGCTGATTGATGGGAAGAAGAGGTTGTTGAACAGCGTTGGACAGGATCGGTCTGCTTTCGTTGCTGGACGAGAAGTTGTCACCTTTATCATCCAATTGTCGAGGTATGGGAATCTGAAAACCCATCTGTCTTAAATGAGCTGCTACTGGAGCTAAGCATTTTGCAAAAATACAGGGAGCCGATTTCACCCCAAAAGTGAGACCCTTCAATCGGTAATGAGTGCCGGCCAAAGAACCAAATTAAAAGCCCAGCAAAGTACCTATTCCTGTATTCTTCTTAGCACAGCAGAGTCATGTCGAAGGGAAAACGGGATGCAAAAAAGATTGACGGAAAGACCACATACACTCTTTATGGCATGCTTCATCATCGGCCAATCCGCCCCACTATGTTAAGATGATACTAACATGGTGGTCTCAACCTCATTGCGAAGGAGATCAGAATAAATATTCTTCTGGTCATACAAAGGGTCCAGACTTTTTATATAAAGCAACCTTTGTGTAAACCCCAGGCTTTCCCTTTATTTTGAGGTACACAAGGCTGAATTAAAAACACTGGAGGATATTACCATGAATCTAAGTCTCGAACATAATTTCTACCTCCTTTTCCAACATGTTTCGGTCATGGTAAGATCCCTAAAAGGAGGGTGTAGGGCCCTATTCAGGGCAGTTAAAGGTACCCCTATTTGTGTCCTTTAGCAACTCATTCAAACATACAGATAAAACTAGGTCTTACCTCACCATCCAACTGTCATTCACCTGAAAACAAGCGAACAGATTCTTAATACATCATCAACAATTGACCTATTTGTCTAAAATGTCTGGCTACTTCCTTAGCTTCTCCTGTCTTCTACACCTACAATTCTCTAGCATCATTGTCTGTGTGTGATTTTGTGATACACTCGTGACAACACTACACACTAAGCACAGATAAATTGCAAACTTGTGAGCATGCACTACTAGTGCACTAACTTACCCTTATACTGCTGGGTTCCAATTTAGTAGTCAACAACGGGGAGGAACCCCCTCCTGCAGTCACACACTTGTGTAGGAGAGGTATACTTGTCTGCTTTAATCGCCTGTAAGGCATAGTCCATGTGCTTGCCGAACAATGCTTCCCCATCATATGGAATGTCCAAGATTTTACTCTGGATTTCTGGTCTGAAAGATGTGGCTTTCAACCATCCTTGCATTCTGAGAACCGCAGGTCCCGCCAGCTGGCAAAAACCTCTCAACGGGATTCCATCTAACAGTCAATCATTTCTGAGAAAGTACCTTACTGTAAGATCTTTTTTGCCTCTCTTCTTGCATCTTTTGGCAAGAGATCTATGTATGCGGCAAATGTTTGACCACGTTTACCTGTCATAACAGCCAAGAATAACTAATGAACTGCCGGTTCAAACAGTTTTCCTATGTTCTTCACAGCGGCGGCCTTCTCTATCAGGTGGTGTTGAGATGGGCATGGACGAGTTCTTGGATAGACGTTCAGGTGCTTGCGTTACTACTAAATCTTTTTTTGGATGACCAATCAAGCATGGCAGTGAGTTTTCTGGTGCTTTATATTTTTTTAATCTAGTCTAGGTAAAACCGCACACACTGTAGCTGGGTTCTTCATCATAATAACACCTTCTTCCCAAACAAAATCTATTTAAGTCCTATAAAAAACAATCTGACTGTTGGTAATTGAAACCTCGTTGTGGCTCTTTCCATCAAATTATGAAATCCTCTGAAGTCATCCGGTGGAGAGTTCACCGGTTGTGGTGCCGGCAGAGATGGTGCTAGAAATAGGTAATCATCCCATTCATTGGGTTTTGAATTATCAGGGATTTCCCATTCTCTATCCTCATTTGAGGATACTCCATCATCTGTAGGTAGCACTGCAATGTTTAAAGTTGGTGTTCTTTTGGGTAACAGAGGCGCAGGTAAAATATGTGGTGTGAGCAGGGAGGGAGTCTGTAGTTGAGGGGATTATGGCAGCCTCATTAGCTGTGATGAAGCTGCAGCCATTGTATGTTCCGGAAACCTGTAAAAATCCTACAACATACCTTGAAGGTCATTTACTAAAGTTATTGGCACCTGAACAATGCCCTCTAGAAGTTGATGGTGACCATATTTTTGGAATTTGTCCATAACCTGAGTAGGTTTCTCGCTATATTGTTTTGGTCCTGAGGAATAATAATCTTCATAGTGTTCCTCTTCATCTTCCTCCTGCTATTTAACATTCAGTTCAGAAGGACTATGTGATGTTCCAAATGGTTCTTCGTCATCCGAAATCCTCCTCATCTAGTAAGTGGGATAGCAGGGAGGAAAGATTTTACTTAGGGAGGTATGTTTAGGCCAAGTGTCAGATTGTATTCTTTCTCTTGTCGACAGTGCCATCGACGATCCAACTGTAATCTTTGTCAGAGAAGTCCTCTAGCAAGTCACCGATGGCGTCGATGGTTTCTTTATCGACAGTGCTACCGTCGTCGACTGTGCCATCGTTGCTGTTGACGGTGTCATTATCGTCGACCAACATAGTTGTCGTCCTCAGTGTGGATGTCAACGTCGCTGTTGTCAGTGTTGATGTCAACGATGTTGTCATTGCCACCTTGATCAATTTCAAGGTTGATTGTCAATTACCATTAAGATGGATTTTTCCATTGATCGCACTGAGGGCTTCTACCATTCTAATGTCAAACTAGACGCAGGAGTAGTAGGCTCAGGTCTTATATTTTCTGATGAGACTTTATCCTTTCGCTGCTTGTGAGAGCGCTTTCCTGATGTTCTATGCCCTCCTGAGGACTTTTGATGGGTCCTTATTAATGCCTTTTTATGGTGATTTTGAAGGTATTTGTTCATGTGATCTTTCTTTTTTGTCACCTCATTTCTGTTTGTGAGGCATCCTAACTATCCTCCTCAGAAATTGTTTTTAGAGCCATATAAGAAGCCTCCCCTTTCTATCCTTCCGTGCCTTAGAGGAAAAGGTATGGTATATATTTCAATCCTTTACCTTGTGTGAAGAATATAGACAATACATATACTCATTATGTGTTCTTCTGAGGGTAGTCTTTTCTTCCCAGATGTTCCACAAGGTCTGAACAATTCCCTTCGTTGTTGATTCTGACATCCTGAATAGTCAGAACTTGGCAGGTGCAGGTTGGAACTGGTTTTCGTGAGGAATAAGCCTATATAAAATAGAAAACTGGTAAGAAACTGAGCAGAACTCAGGGAGACTCCCATCACACGAAGTGCGGTAGAAAATCTGAAAAAGTGAAGTCTCCATGGGGAGTGTTCTAGAGAGTGCTGTCGCCTGATTGGCTAAAGTTTGGCTCTTAATAAATGGTGTGGATAAGTTAATGATGTGAATGTTTTCTAGCAATTATAGGCTATGTATTAAACTGTACTGCTTTCTAATTATACAGTGGGACTCCAAATTCGACGACAGGGAATGATTCAAGCTAGTAAATCATTGAAAGATACAATACTGGAGAAATATACATATACACACACACACAAATACACATACATTCTTCATAATTGCCCCTTGTAGCTGGCCCCACCACTATCATCTGTGGCCCCTTGTGTGCCCACAATGAAAATCATTTCTAGAGACACCACTGGCAGGTAATTGTTTCAGTGCCCCAGAAAGAGCTACTAACCGTTATGTAAATGTTACAATACAAAACAATACATTTGTAAATATCTCAATAGGTGAAATGTGGCAAGCCTTGGCCTGCGCCATGTGCTGAGGTCGGGAGGGCAAGTTGTGACGAGATGTAACTACAGCCAGCATGCCATTGGAGGCCTCTCTCGGGCGAGACCTGGGGTAGCTAGAAAGGGGCGCAGCCAGCTGCCCCAGTCCTCCCAGAGTGTGCATAAAGCTGGGTTCTGCGTGCTACAGCTTGTCCTCCAGCATCGACTAGAGTGGATGTACCTGCTCATTCACTTGGTCAGAGTATGCCAGTATGCGTAGCTTAGCCGCACACTGCATGTGCTCAGCCCGGAGGTAAAGAGGCAGCTGTGTGTAGTAGAGACATAGGCCACAAGCTTGGACTTGATGCTCTCTTGTTCATGGTTAATGGGCGACCAATATGTACAAGATAGACCGTTACACAAGAAACCTCAGTACCTGCCATAAAAAGTAATACATAAAGTGGCTAATAAAAACTGGCAGTCCAGAAGTTAAATGTTCATGAATAATAAAATGCTCTACACTCAAGGTCTTTGAGATCATTTGCATTAGTACATTTAGACATTGAAATAACCCCGGAATCATTGGCAAAATTCACTGGATAGGTTTTAATTAGTATGTCTTCATCACATTCATTCTCTGCAGGCCCAGTCTGTTAGCCGGCCTTGAGGATTCTGAGCTCTCGGGAAATTGCGGCACTAGTTGCCAAGAACACCTATGAGTCCATTGCTGAGCGCATGCCTAGCACACAAGAGAAACCGAATCGATTTACAGTTAGGACACATGCTTCTTTTATGGCCAAAAATAAGTAGGGCCTTAAATCCCTCTTGGTTTAAAAAACTCTCTAGGCTTGTTTGCAGGATATTGGAAGCCATCTGCGTAGACTACAAAATGGTGCATGGATATTGTCCTAGATATATAATCCAGAAATATGCACACTGACTGTCAAGTGTATCAAAGATAATGATATTTCAATTTACCAGAGACAGGAAATAATCAGCCATTAAAGGGCCAATAATATGAACCCACCTTTATGGCCCTTTACTGAGCAAAACAAAATCGAGCAAAACAAAATCAAGCAACCCTCTTGAAAAAGGTCTTAAGGCTATTGCTTTTATACCAAGGCTTTCATACAAAACAATTCCCCACGGACATAAAGGAGTTTAGAGAAAAATAATGTCTTGCACAATACAGAGTATCTCCCTCTGACCAAGGAGATTGATGTTTAAGTTAACCTTAGAGAGTGTTCAGAACAAACGTGCGCTATATGCAGTCAAACAAATGCCAGTGATTGTTAAAGCCTAGGCCAAACATCTAAAGCTGTAATCACCTTACACACTATACATTGCATTGAAACTAGATCGAATTTGAAAATTGAAAACTTTATCCATACAAGTCTTGCCTGTCAGAGAAAAGTTTTAAGAACATTTATGGGACCACAGTCCTCTGCCACAAAATTCAAAGCAGAACGTACAACTGTGTAAACTTATTTAGGTTGGAAAGACATCTCTATAGATAATAACGAATAGCCTTATGTCCACACATTTGGAAGTGCTTAGAGGAGACGTCAGTCTGCAAAGGCGAGATGTACTAAATTGACAATGGAA
This sequence comes from Calotriton arnoldi, assembly GCA_963921515.1. Classification (NCBI taxonomy): domain Eukaryota; kingdom Metazoa; phylum Chordata; class Amphibia; order Caudata; family Salamandridae; genus Calotriton; species Calotriton arnoldi. The sequence continues at coordinate 981,408 of CAWUFW010006840.1, read as the reverse complement.
AACAGTTGGAAAAAATGGAAAATGGCCGAGGTAAAAAAATTAAACAGTGATCCGAATCAGAAAGTTTGCAACATTTTCTTCTAATCTGCCTCAATACAAGGAGGTCCAAGATAAAAGAACTGTTCCTTGGTTAAGGAGAAGCAGGGCCAGTTTTACATACAGCTTTAGCAGTGCTCCACCTGCTTGGTGATCAGGATCCCGCTGTTACAAGAATGGTAGGCATATTCTTGGCAGTAGCTTGGAGGATACGATTGAGACTGTAAATTGCCAAAGAGTGATTGACAGCAAAAGTAACGGTGGACTTTCAAGAACATGACTTGAATTCAACCAATGTGATGTGAGGATTCTAGTCAGATTTTGAAATTTCTTTTTAATACACATCTGAAAAGAGTTACATTTCAATGGTTGTTGTCATATGTTTTATATTTAATACAGGATGAGACGTGCGTAATGATGTTTTATTGTTCTTGTGATTTTAGCTAGAAGATTTTCTACAAAAAGCTAATAAAAGGTAATCTAATCTATTCTAATCCCTCTGACCAAGAAAGGTGGCCCCATTTCTCGTACTGCACATCAATGCTAAATATGTTCTTGTCATATTCCTTTCATATAATCAAGCACGACTAATAGATTATAAAGCAAAGGTCAGAAGCACATCTGCGCTTCAAACAGATATGTCTTAACGGTAAACATTGTTTACCACAAATCCTTTTCACCCGCAGGCTATTACAACGCAGTCGTTACAACGACCGCGTTGTAACAATGCTTACCATGACCCCGCAAGTCACAACAATGACTTGCAGAGAGGTCCGAAGGTGTTGGATTTAAAATCCAGCACCTTCCCTACTGTCCGCACAGACTGGAGTTGGAATAGTAAATTATACTATTCCAACATCCAGCGCCCCCCCTAGAGCAAGTCGTTGTTATGACCTGCGGGGTAATGGTATGCGTTGTAACGACCACGTTGTAATAGCCTGCGGGGAAAAGGCATGCGTTGTAAGGAGGCATATTCTGTCTTAACGCGTGATCCTGTCCTATTTGGACATTAGCCCAATTAAAATTTGCTCTACAACTGTATTACTTACTTGAGGGCCCGCTGATAACTAAAAGGCACTATCACAATAATTGGAAATAAAGTATTCATTTTAGGCAAATCGGACAAGTACATTTGCTTCACTGATAAAGCACTATACTGTGAAAAGCCACAGCTTCATACATTAAAACCGGTGCATGCAAAAGTACAAGTTTTCTGCAAGATTGATAATTTATGTCTGTGTAAGAAGATGCAACTTCCAGATTCATGAGCTTACCGTCTTTTCAATGGAAGTAGTTTCCTTCAACTTCTGCTTCGTAATGTTTTCTTTTAGACACCAACAGATCCGCTCTTTCTGTTCTTGTGAAAACGTTTCCAAATTTAAAAAACACTCCGATTTCTGGTGAGAAAATAAAGCATTATATGGTTAGTGTCTGATGCCATCAACAAAAATACAAGCTTTTCAACCATTTACCAATTAATGTCATTGATCTGTGCTTATAAAACAGAATTATGTGGTAAAATCCAATAAGTTCCCTAATTTACAAAGTGGGCTTGCTTATATGTTGGGGGGGGGGGTCGGCTCTTTAGCACAGGCTTTGGATTATGTAGATTTAACGTATATTCAATAGTTGGATGTGCAACTATCTGTTGCACATTGATTGGTTCAACTTCGAAGAACGATGCTCTGCTGGAGCCTATATGACTTTAATCATCCATTGTTGAGGCTGAAATGAACATAACCGGCAATGAAGGGCACTTTCTGTCGATACACATCAAACAGTAAATTTGTAATAAATATATTACAGAAAAACTGCTCTCATGCGGAGTATTAGTATAGATTTACTGATAGAGGTGTAAAATCACATGGGTCTGAAACACTAATAACCCACCTCCCACCGGTCATATTTCTTTGCACTTGAGGCTACACCTGGTACGAGTCAGAAAGGGGGAACTGAATGCTCCTGATGCTCCCGCCCAACAAAATAACCCACTACAGTCGTAAAACTCTGCAGAATAACCAAATGACTTTTCAAAAAGGATCTGCAAATGCAAGATAAAATTGAAATCTAAAAAGAGTATGACTTGGCACTGATGTGTGACAGAAATGTGGAAATTCATTGTAAACTACTTCACACACCATTGGCTTATAAGAGTGGAAGGGAGGTTGAAAGGAGCACAGTTAGGACAGAAAAGTCCCACGAATTATGCTTTGCTCCGAGTCCCTCAACTGCAATGAAATCTGGATCCCCTGGGGCTGATTTTTGTTGTCATGGGAGAACACGGATCGCGCATGTGTGCCATGAACATAGGGAATCCCCCCCAGACAGATTCCTGAGACCTAAGTGGGACACACACTGGATAAAGAAGAGCAAGGCTCTTCGGTACACTTTAAAGGCGGACTCTGCTTTGGACACAAGTGAGGTACCATTTTTATCAGGCGACCAAGGGGAACGCTGTGGGGTGGGAAATTAGTGCCTGCTCGATGATCTCACAACGTTTCCACACAGAAATGTGAGGAAAGTGTGACTTTTTAGCTAAATTGGAGGTTTGCAGGGGATCCTGGGTAATAAAATGCTGGAGGATCCATGCAAGCCACACCGCCAGCCAAGCCACATCCACTGCCAGCCAAGCGCCATCCACGCACACTGCCAGCCAAGCACAAGTCCACGCACACTGCCAGCCAAGCGCCATCCACGCAGCCCATCAGCCAAGCGTGTCCACATACGCCACCAGCCAAGCGTGTCCACACACACTGCCAGCCAAGCACAAGTCCACATACGCCACCAGAAAAATGCAGGTACACAGCCAGCCAAACGCCAGCACACGCAGCCCATCAGCTGAACACACGAGAACACACACACACACACACCACACACACACCACACACCACACACACACACCACACACACACTTTCCCTAGTGTCTAGTGGTTTTCTGCCCCCCATTGAGGGTATATGAGCCAAAAAATATTGCTGGTCTGCCCCAAGGGGGGATAGAAACAGCCAAAATGTGTGCCCCCCAAAAAGTGACCCTTGCCTAAGAGGCCACTCCCTGACATGCCCAAAAAGCATATCCCTGGTGCCTAGTTGGCTTTCTGACCCCCACCAGGGAGGGCAGAAAGACTGTGGCTATTTTTTTGGGGGGTGGAGGGGGCATTGGCATGCCCATTCTGGGCAGTCCCCACCCCTGACATACAAACAAAAAAGTCTCTGGTGACTGGTGCCTAGTGGGATTTTTGCCCTCCCTGGGGTGCAGATTGGGGGCTATTGCCCCCATATGCCCCCCAGTGGGCAGAAAGACTTTGCCTATTTGTTTTGAGTGGGCCAGCCCCCACCCCTGAACTACTAAAAAAAAAAACAACAGTCCCTGGCTTCCTAGTGGGCTTTCTATCCCCCCCAAGGGGAGGGGGGATAGCAGGGGCTATAGCACCCATCTGCCCCCCCATGTGGGGGGCAGGAAGACAAATTAGGCAAAAACGTTCGGGGGGCGGGGGAAACAAAAACACTTGCGCAAAGGGTTGCTCCCCCCACCCTGGTGTCTAGTGGTGGATTCCTCCTAAGGAGTCGCCCTCCTGCAGCGATCCCCAAGCAGGGATCTACTAGGGAAAGCCCCACGAGCAACGAAGCAGTGAAAGTGAAATGAACCGATCCTCTCATTTTACTTTCGATGTAATTACGTCATCTAGCCATGCACGCAATCGTCATTACATTGAAGGAAAAAATGCCTCCGAAGGCTGGGTAAGATCTTCCCCAGCTCCTGAGTCTGAAGAACAAAAAAGGAAATCCCTCTGCTGTAAACAGCAGAGGGATTTCCAGGTTGTGTGCCGCGGATTTAACGGTTACGTCCTCTGCACACCAGCGCCACAGCGGAGGATGTAACTGTTACGTTCATGGCACAGAAGTAGATAAGAAGGGGAGCTTGGCGCCCCACAATTGTTAACTGTCAAGCAGCCAGACTGTATGTCGAGGAAGAGCTCTGCAAGACATCTGCCTGTTCCAGGACAGGGGGCTAAGGTCTCCCAGCAGGGTACGAGTACCAGTGTGACATCCTGGGGAGTAGATTCCAGTAGCAAGGTGATGGTACTAGATCCATTGTGTCATCGCCTGTGTGCACATTTAAGTCAGTGACCCCATACGCCAGATGGGACCACCATGAAGTTAGCCGTGGTTGTTTCGATAGGGTTGTCACTCATTTGCAGAGTGAAGTCAGCAACTCCGTATGCCACAGAGGGCCGCTGCGAAGATTGCAGGACTGTCGTGCCGATCGGGCCATCGCCCGTGTGAAGAGGAAAATCAGCCACCTTGTATGCCAGAGGGGGCCGCCGTGAAGAGGAAATTACTGCCTCCCGATCGGGGAGTCACCCGTGTGCAGAGTAAGGTTGGTAACCCCATATGCCAGAAGGGGTCACTGTGAAGAACAAGGAACATGACCCAGTCCTGCCATTCAGTGGAAAGGACTCAGTGGTGACCTGTGAGTGCCCAAGCTCTGACTAAGGATTAGAACCCGAGCAATCGTCCCCCACACCTGTGGGAAGGATCAGATTAATGTACTGTCTCACTGGAGAAAACGCCGTGGACATCCAGCAGCTGCCTCTGCAGAGCTGCAAGAGCATCTCACCAGGCACTGCAGCCCTCCACGACGTCTGAGATTGAAACTCTCCCAGAGACTCTGGTAGTGCAACAACTGCAGGAGCAGGTAACGGTGATCGTAGGGCCGGAAGGCCCAGGGGGAAATTGTTCTGCCACAGAGCGCTTCTGGCATTGGAACACTTTGACTTTTGGAAGAGTCAGAGTGGGACTCCTAAGACTCAGACTACTAGGGGGCTTAACCTGAATGCAGCGGCACTATAGGTGTATAGTGAATGGGGAATAACAGATACCGCTATTGACAGGGAATTGCGACTTCGGGATCAACCTATCAAACACTAGAGCTTTGACCTCAGGGGACTGTGTGCATTGTTTTTGTATGCTGTATTTCAGTGTGTGTTTTTATATAACTACCACGTTTTTCATAACAGTAAGTATTTGACTAGACAATCATTTATTGCTGCTGCTAAACATATTTTAAGTTGTAAGTTTGTGTTCACACCTCTGCATCTACACCCCCTCACCCCCACCCTGGGAGAAGCCTTCAACTGCTCGACCAATGCTACTACTGAAAGTCAAGTGCTGACGGGGTACTTGGCCCAGTTGCTCTGAACCCATAGTAAGTTGAGCCCTGGACATCAGGAGTAAAAGGCCTCAACCTCCATGGTTGGGCCCAATAGCTCATGTATTCCCCATTGCCCTCCGAAAGGGGTCTGACAAATGCATAAAAAAGGTCACCCTACTTAATCAACATGGCTTGACTGGCCAACTGAGCTGAACAAGATATGTACCTTTGGTAAGGCTCTTTCTGGTAGATTCTCTAACTGTAGATTCCTCACCTTGTGAACACCAGCAGGTGCCAGACTGGAACAGGAGATTATTCTTGCACTTCCCAACAGATCCGACACCAGCTGCACAACGCCATCTACCAGTGTGGTAGATGGCATAGTGCAGCTCACGTTGGACCTGTCCAGCCTTCTGACCACAATATAACTGACCCCTCTGCGCATCAACATCAGTTTCTTTCTGATATCTGTCAGTGTCATCAAACGCAGAGCCGTTAATAACCAGAATGTGCCAGTGTGCAGATCTCTAATGAACAAGCCATTTAATTTCAGAAATACTCTTCCTTGTAGAAACTCTATCGAACCGCGGATTCCTCACCTTTTGAATACTCTCCCAGGCATCAGACTGGATCTGGAAAATCTTCACCAATACCGCTGCGCACGGGAACATAGCGATACAAAAGGGGATGATGGACGGAACGTTTGAGCCAATCAAACACTCACCCCCAGTCAAATGATCTGGGTTTAATCCATCATCATTCTTTAGCTCACTCCACCACCCCAGTTCAGACATGGCCATATGCAAATCAGTCTGACCCTGTGCCTCATGGGAACAGTCCAGCCCGAACTGCCAAGCCATGTCTTCCCTGGACCGGAAACAAGCATCCTAGGACCGGTTTCTGGCATTCCAGCCGTCATCAGCCAGGCTTGCTTGAATCCAGTGGCAAAGTGAGCAAGGGACCCACGTCTGGGCATACCCCCGCCAACTTAGGGCGAACAAAGCGATACAAAAGGGGATGATGGACGGAACGTTTGAGCCAATCAAACACTCACCCCCAGTCAAATGATCTGGGTTTAATCCATCATCATTCTTTAGCGCACGGGAACATGGCACTTTTGGCTCTGCATTGACGTTGTTCCACGCTGGATGGGACATGTGCGGGCCTACATAGTGCCACCCATGTGTGCTGACATCAGCAGTTTTCTTGATACTTTCAAGCCAGCAAACGCAGAACCAATCAGATTGGTTGTGACCACTGTGAAAATTCCGAAATTGGGCTCTTTTTATGTGAAGAGACAAGTTCAAGGAACAGGGACATGAGAGGATGGGTGCGGAATCAACAGTTAGAAAGTCTCTACCAGAAAGAGAGTTACAGAGGCTAAGTATCTTGTTCTTCTGATGGAGACATTCTAACCACAGGATTCCTCACCTTTTGAACAGATATCAAAACAATACCTCTTAGGTGTGTGGGTCCGTGAATCGGCTCAAACTACAAAAGTCCTGAAGGACCAAGCGGACCAAGTGCCCTTCTCGGCAGACCAGATTGTTTATGCAATAGTGTCACTGGAATGTGTGTAGTGAAACCCACGTAGCAGCCTAACAAATGTCGAGACTCAGCACCCCACGTGCCAGTGGGTAGTAGCCTTGGTCCTGGTAAAGTGAGCTTTGATGAGATCCGATATCGACACGTGGAGGCCAGATTGTGGCCTGATGTCACTTCCAGGGTGGGACAGATCTGACCCAGTGCCTCAAAACACCTCCTACCAGCATGCAAGGGAACTGATGAGTAAAAGTTCTGATTCAAGTCTGGGTATTCACAAGGTGAGGAATCTGTGGTTAGACAGACATCAGAAATCTGGTGGCTGGGCGTCTACATTGAAGATTGCCCAACCATGGCCCCTTATCCCATGCCAAAGCAGCAATGCACTGCAGCCTAAAATGTCTGGCACAATGAGCCGGCTGCAGCCGTACCTCTTCCCCTGCAGCTCAACAGAGAGGTGAACTGGGAGGTGAGCCAGAGGATTGATGGAAGTAGAATGGTTTAATTGGCGGCATGTTATTTTAAACTGTCAGTCAAATTTCACTACTTCCTCTGCAGTGAACGTGAAGACAAAGTGTAGAGCAACTAATTAGAAGTGCAGTGGCAGGAATATGCTAATAAGTATCGCCACTATGACAACTGCAGCATTATAAAAGGGGTGCATAAGTCATTCAAAGAAAGTACACAATATGCCATAAAATACCACCATTAAGCTCGAGGAAGTATAATACCAGAGGTGGGATCATCATGCTGTGGATTCCCACAATCTGGCAAGAAGTAGTGTCATTATAAATTGTGAAGTATAACATCCCTCTCAAGCTGCCCTCGGCGTTCTGCCTGTATCCAGCATCCAGTTGCTATGGTAGGCATGGCACGCATACTAAGCGTGATTTACAGTGACCTCTCAACTGGTGATGCTTTCGAGCAGTAGTAGGGTTGCAAAATATGATCTCTGATCATACACCCAATTTAGGCTGGCAAGAAAGTCACTGTTTTTGGTGCCACCAATTCCATGTAACTGCTGTGTAAATTCAGGTGGTCCTTCCTGGAAGGTCCTGCATATGCCCCTACTATGCACATGCTTCCACCTGGAAGTGGGTCCCAGTCCCATCATGGCACCAGAAACTACCTCTGATAGAAGCCCCATCTCTGTGCTATATTATTTGGATAGGTCTCTTGGCGTCGCCAATAAAACAGTACAGATGCAAGAATAAAACATAAAAGGCTTACAGTATGAACAGCAAAGTCTTCAGTAGTGTATGAAATTTCAGAGTACATGGCTCTTTCCCGATATGTATATAAGGAAGTTGTTCCATTTCCAACTGCCCCTCACTAGACAAATGAACTCAAAATAAAAATGTTTGCATATGGATAAATCAGTTGTGGAAATGTTGAACAGGAACGTTTTCAGGTATAGCCAAAGTGGGAACTTGCCCAGGCCCCCTCAGTAATGTAATTTTTCTGATGCTCAAGCTTACCTTGGTCAAATTTTCTATCAGAACCAAGAACCCCTCTACATCTCTCTCTTTTAAGAGGTGTGCATGTATACAGATGTGTGTGTATGTATATAGATGTGTGTATATATATGTGTGTGAATATATATATATATATATATATTTAAAAAATTCAATATTGATGCATGCTTGAATACGCAGAAAATAGGCAATCAAATTCAAAGTTGCTCAAAACAGGGCAGCACAATATACGTCTGGTCCGAGACTCAAAAAAGTACTTAAGATGACACTGATGTTGAAATACCTTCCTTTGCTTGTGTGGTGGTGGTGCTACCTGGACCCACAGGCGGTAAGGAACTCTGACATTTAAACTTAAAAATCAGACCATCCAAAGAGCCAGGTCTTGAGGTCCTTCCTGAACTGGAGCAGTGTAGGTGTTTGTCAGAGGTGTGGGGAGAGGTCGTTCCAGGCCTTGGCTGCGAGGTAGAAGAAAGACTTTCCTCCCGTTTTGGTCATGTAAATGCGTGGGATGGTGGCCTGAGAGAGGTCAGCTGATCGGAGGTGTCTCTTGGGTCGTGGAAGGAGAGGCGGTTGTTTAGGTATGCTGGTCTGATGTTGTGGAGGGCCTTGTATGCGTGAGTGAGGAGCTTGAAGGTTATTCTTCAGTGCCAGGCAGTGCTTTAGTTGGGGACCACAGAAACCTACCCATGACACCTTGCCACGGGGTTTAGGCACACAAGACGATTATGAGTAAGTTGTATGCAATATGGTTACACGCTTTCACCGTCTATTTGGGATATTATCTTCTCTTTTCTTACGTAAAGGGACAGTAATTATCCTAGTGCTTTCTCCTACATTAACACCAGCTCCTTTCTCCTGGCTAGTAAATCAATGAGAATTTATAAATGTTATGGTTTACTGCGCGTTGTTACACTGCTTGTTTGATGGCCTAGAAACCAATAAAAATGTCAAGCGACGGAAAACAATGTCATACGGAAACTGTAACCTTTAAATGCCAGCGGGTAAGGTAAAAAGAAAAAAGATTCTCACTAGAAAAAAAGATTGTAGAGTGGAAACGTACAGGCATGACGCTGATGCTTAATTGAGCGGCTCTTAAGAGGAAGGCAGGTCGACTGACTTTCGGGGCAAACCGTTGGCTGAAGCTGTGACCTTCACATCCCAGGAGCACAAACGGTGCGCGGTGCAGACATTCATCATGAGAACACTGAAGGCCGTGGGGCCCAGCAGTGCCGCGAAGACGAAATTGCACCCTGCAAACTGGAATTTAACGCGCCTCGGACAGGACAGCTCGGAGTCGGAAGCAAGGAGCAGTTGTGGGTGTCCGAGCACTTAACGCAATGCAATCACACAGACACACGGCTGTGCCCTGAGCGAGTGCAGACCTTCACAATATGCCCCCGGTGTCTCAGCCACACACCATCCCAAATGCGCAGGCAACCTCGCCATGCTTTTAAAGTAAAATGCTATGCAGAAGTATAACATTCACTATCAATCCGTGTGCTAAGAGGATGTGGCTTAACGGCCAGAGCGGTCGATCTCGATGCTGTGGAACCCGTTGGAGTCTCGGCAGGGACGCTCAAAATCCTGTGATTCTGGACAAATTACTTATTCTCCCCTGCCTAACAAAATGAATGTGTCGGTCTGTAATGCAACTCAGCGCTCTGATACCTCAGGGTCAAGTTCGCGCTATATAACCCCCCCCCCCCCAAAAAAAGATGATAAAAGAAAAGATGCGTTAGACCCTTAACTTTATTTCACTGCAAAATGAATGATCCCAGCGTTTACGCTGTGTGGCTGTACAGACTTAAGGACAGAACATCTCTTAAGAACAGGATAGGATCAGCACTAGTGCTTAATTTGTAAAATATTAAGTGCCAGGGCTCTGACCAGGAGGCCACTGCAACTTGCACCACCCATCGCCCTGGTCATTGCTGCCAAAACAACTACTAATCATCTCTCTCGCATATAAATGCGCCAGTTCAGATTATTCCAGGTCCCCAAAGCTAAAGGAATGGCTGGGGAGGCAGGTATTTGCAATTTTAATGTATATTGTATTCCTAAACAACCGTTGTTCTGCTCATCTATAAATTAGATGAGCAGCGCCACCATGTGGTAGACTGTTCTATGTTTGGTGTTGACAATTAGGTGCCGGTGCAATTAAGTGTCGGTGCTTAGCACCGGAAAGCCCCGGCTCAAATTAAGTACTGATCAGCACCGTGTATTGGAGAGAGCCAGAAGATAAACTGCACCCAAATGTATAAACCTCAAGAAAAAGTTTCATCCGCTAGAAGTACAGGTACATCTGAATAGCTGCACATGTAGCCCCACTGCCAACCCTGAATGTTCGAGATTTATCAGAAAACTAGATATGTGCGTTTCTGAGCGCTTACACGGGCAAACGCCACACACACACGTTAACAGCACGGCCTGCCACTCTGGCATTTCTCTGGTAGGCTGCATGCCAGGGGGCTGCTTTCAGATAAAGATAGTACAGTAGGGAAGCTGGTCCCAGCAGAACAATTCAAAACAACACACACTTAAAACCCAATAAGCATTAGTACGCTAGTATTCCAGAATTCATTGTTCAATGTTGTTTAATCACATTGACCAGATACTCATATATCAACACAAAATACTATTTTGTACCAAGCAAGTGCCCCACGTAAGAAGGGGGGAAAAAGTAATGTGCATCAAGTGAGGGTTAAAGGAGTGAAAAGGAGAAGTAGTGACAATAAATGTATCACACCATTATTTACAGTAAAACCGGCTTTTAACAGCCTCACAGTTAGCAGATAGCGAATACATAGCCATTGTTTGTATAAGCACAGCAAAAAAATCACTGTTGACCAAAATGGCACACAAGGGAAACAATGTCGACGTTTCGACCCCAAAATTAAAGTAGGCTGCTTGGGTCTTTATGACGGGGTCTTCCTCAGGACTGAGTGTGGGGCACCATGCGCAACCCTTAACTGGATGGTGGAAGGATTGTAGGCGGGCCCCAAGTGAGAGAGCGGAGAAATGGCACTTGGCATAAATCTTGAGGGTTCCACACTGCTGGAAATCACCTCTAGATGCATCGAGATTAAATATATTTAAATAGGGTTGGGCCCAGATATATGGCCCCACGGGTGCTGTCAATCTTCTGCCGTAACAGTGCATCCGTCTCTGACAAGCCCTTGGGGCCATATGTAAATCGTGATTGTGTCACTCCGCTTCAGCTATTTTCGGAACCTTGGAGTTCATCTGGGCCCAACCCTATCTCTCACTTTGGAGCCAATGGGCCCGCCTACAATCCTTCCACCATCCAGTTAAGGGTGGCGCATGGTGCCCCACACTCAGTCCTGAGGAAGACCCCGTCATAAGGACCCAAGCAGCCTACTTTAATTTTGGGGTCGAAACGTCAACATTGTTTCCCTTGTGTGCCAGTTTGGTCAACAGTGATTTTTTGCTGTGCTTATACAAACAATGGCTATGTATTCGCTATCTGCTGTGAGGCTGATAAAAGCCGATTGTACTGTAAATAATGGTGTGATGCATTTATTGTCACTACTTCTCCTTTTCACTTCTTTAACCCTCACTTGATGCACATTACTTTTCCCCCCCTTCTTACGTGGGGCACTTGCTTGGTACAAAATAGTATTTTGTGTTGATATATGAGCATCTGGTCAATGTGATTAAACAACATTGAACAATGAATTATGGAATACTAGCGTACTAATGCTTATTGGGTTTTAAGTGTGTGTGTTTTGAATTGTTCTGCTGTGACCAGCTTCCCTACTGTACTACTCTATACCCAGGTCCCAGTTGGCTAATTGGGTTTACCCTTTTTCTATAACTTCAGAGAAAGATAGACTGCTGAGTCCCAGCCACGCCATCATGATTCCATTCTAGTTTCAGTCTCCTGCAGTGAAGCGGTGGTCGGAACATTTGTGCTAGGACTGATGTTGGTGTCCAGTCCCGCCCTGGTTACCAGCAAGCACGGACAGTGGGGCTCGCCAAGTCTAAAGGCTCTCATGCCTGCGCAAAACCGTGATCTATACCCCAGCTAGGTCCTAACATTGTGTTCAGTGCACATGCATGCCAAAGGCAATTATGAATCGTTCTTGATCTCGTCCAAACTCTTACCGATACCAATTCTATGCACTTACCACTATTTTTTACAAAACAGAACTTTCTTATGTTACTCCACAGTCTCATGTGACAAGCCTTACATCTCACAATACTTTGTTCTATTGCCAAACCTCCACAAAAAAGCTGTCTCCTTCTCCCAATGAAGTATACCAAAGGAATTTAAATAAAATATCATCCTTTTCCAGATGAGACCAATTTTATTCTTGCACCTTTCCTTTCTTCCAGACTAAATACGGTCACATTCTACCTCTCTTCCAGATTCTAGATTAACGTTTGAAGTCTCAGATATCTCACCTCTTTTCTAGATCACACAAGTCTATACACTGAAGTAAGTATGGAAGTTTTACATAACTCGCCACTCTTTCAAGAAAATCTCAATATTTCACCTCTATGACTATACCACTGAAGTCCGGCATATTCCATCTCTCTGCTAGTCTGCACTCATTGAAGGCTCACATATCTCACCTCTCCTCCAGACTAAACATACTGAAGACTCACCTAGCTTAATTTTCTTCGGGGTCAAACACACTGAAATCATGCGCATCTTACATCTTTTCTATATTACATAGGTTAAAGTCTCACATATATTAGCTCACGTCTCTTCACACTAGATTAAAGTCTTGAATATTTTCGCTCTCTGGAGTCTGCATATCCCAATTCCCTTTCAGAATATACAACTTCAATTCCTGCATAATTCCCTTCTGGCCTAGAGTAGATTGAATTCGTACATCTCACCTCTCTTACAAGTTATACAAGTTTAAGTCTTGCATAGCTCAAATCCCTTGCAGGTTAAAAAGGCTTAATTCTTGCACATCTTATCTCTCTACAGTCTTAAATAGATCACTCATCTTCCAACCTATACACATTGACATCTAACATATCTTACCGCTCTTCCAGACTAAGCACCTTAAAGTCTTATAAACTATACACATGGAAGCCTTGCCTATCTCAACCCTCTTGCACACAATCCATGCTAAAGACTCACAATCTCATGCTCTTTCCCACAAAACAGACTGAAATCTCTGCAATAGCGTCTTAGTTTTTTGGATGGTTGATCAGTTATTTTTTGAAGAAGGGGGCATCACAGCTGGAGACAAGTCTCCAGGTGAGGCATACAGTGACAATATAACTATTATATTCTGGACCATTAAAGTTCCTCCTCAAACTTCCACCAACAGAACACCACGAAATATCAACGCAAGATCATGAGGATCCAGGCATTGGAACAATACACAAAAATATTCTGCAGCAAAGATTGTTTAATTGAACATTTAGTCAGTTAGATATTATTGGAGATGTAAAAAAAAAAAAAAAGCAGAGAACTCTGGGTAGTTCCCAAGTTTAGGTGGAGAGCAGCTCCTGTATGGAGCACACTATAACACCAGCGACACTCTAACTTTGCTCACCTCAAATGTCTGCTTTTCTATACAGGTTTTTATGCATAATCCCATGCTTAAAAAATTGGATAGAAAAGCAGATATTTGAGGAGAGCAAAGTTAGAGTGTCGCTGGTGTTATAGTGTGCTCCATACAGGAGCTGCTCTCCACCTAAACTTGGGAACTACCCAGAGTTCTCTGCTTTTTTGCATAATTTACACAGCACTGTATGTCTGAAAGGGTATTGTTTTGGATTACTGGAGATGTGTTAAACTGGCATATGTCTGGGAAATGTCTTTGCTTTGGCAAGTCACCATTTGAAAAGAACCATGAACCTGTCTGAAGGTGCTTGTGTACAACCACGTATAACAAACGCACAAGTTACTAACTTGTGTAACGATATATCTGTAAGAGACAGTAGTTAGTGACAGATTCCTTACCTTAGAATATCCCCAGGCGTCAGGCTGGATCCGGAAAGTTTTGCGTAGCAGTACCCTTGCGCGTCGGTAGGCGGCGTCGTGCGGCTCCGCGTCCGTCGTCGAGATTGCCGGGATGACGTCGCGGCCAGTACTTAGACGCCGCCCCTGCGCGCTGACGTCAGCTCTGTACACGACTTTCCGCGCCAGGAACGCAGAGCCATGCAAGAAGCTGACATTGGTGTCTGAAAAAATACTAGGGCCCTGAAAGGGATGTCCTTAACCCTAGAAAATCAGTTCGCAGAACGGGGAGGATGGGTGAGGCAGTAAGGAATCTGTCACTAACTACTGTCTCTTACAGATATATCGTTACACAAGTTAGTAACTTGTGCATCTGAAAGAGACACGTTAGTGACAGATTCCTTACCTTAGAATAGATACCCCAGCAATACCAACCCCGGTGGTGGGTCTGCGAACAGATTCAGACAAGGAAGTCACGGAGGACAGAGCGGCCAAAGAAGCCGTCCCTCCGGACCTGGCTGTCAAGGCAGTAATGATTGGTAAACGTGTGCAGCGAGGCCCACGTAGCTGCCTGACATATATCCTGTAGCGGAACACCGCGGCCTAAAGCCGTGGTAGCAGCTGTCGCACGTAGCCCAACAGGGGGCTCCTTCTTAGCCAAAGAATAGCAGGCTTTGATACACAAGATTACCCAGCGGGAGATGGTCCTCTTGTGTACCGAAGGACAACCTTGTCTGGATGTACAGACAGAAAGGGAGGCTTGCAAGACAGAGCCTGGAGCTCACTCACCTGCCGAGCGGAGGTGATAGCCACCAGAAAGGCAGTCTTCAGAGTAAGAAGACGAAGAGGACAGTTATGGAGCGGCTCAAAGGTAGCGCACATAAGAAAGGTGAGCACCAAGTTCAAGTCCCACTGGGGCATCACAAACGGAACAGGAGGGAAAAGGTGTGTGATGCCTTTAAGAAACCTGTTAACTACAGGGGACTTGAAGAGCGAGGGCTGATCAGGTAGCCTGAGAAAGGCAGAAATAGCGCAAAGATAGCCCTTGATGGTACCCAGGGCAGAGCTCTGTTGGGCCAATGAAAGGAGGAACCGAAGAACCTCAGAAAGAGGGGCAGAAAGGGGATCCACAGCATTTGCTGTGCACCATGCCACAAAAGTGTTCCACCTGCAGGCGTATACCACCTTAGTGGAGGGACGCCTGGCTGCCAGAATCACATCACAAACTTCGGGAGGCAAGTCGAAAGGAATCAACTGCCGCCGCTCAATCTCGACGCAAGGAGGTGGAGACTGGACAGGTTCGGGTGGAGGACCGTCCCCTGCTGCTGCGACAGAAGATCCTCCCGAAGAGGCAGACGGATCGGGGGATCGACGCTCATACTGAGTAGCTCGGGATACCAAACTCTTCGAGCCCAGTCCGGAGCCACAAGAATTACTTGGGCCCGGTCGCGCCGAATCTTCTTCAACACTCTGGGTAGAAGTGGTATAGGCGGAAAGGCGTACAACAACCGCAACTCCACTCGCGACGAAAAGCGTCGCCGAGTGAGTGCCGCCTTGGAAATTCCAACGTGCAGAACTGATGACATTGCGCGTTCTCTTCGGTGGCGAATAGATCTAACCAAGGCTCTCCCCACTGTAGAAAGCGTCCTTGCGCCACCTCCGAGTGAAGACGCCATTCGTGATCCATCATGCACCTGCGGCTGAGTTCGTCCGCCCTGGCGTTCAGGGAACCTGCCAGGTGTTGAACCATCAGGAACATGCCCTGATGTTCCAGCCATGTCCAGAGGCGCAGAGCCTCCTGACATAGGGTCCACGACCCCACCCCGCCTTGTTTGTTGCAGTACCACATGGCGGTGGTGTTGTCTGTGAACACCTGCAGAGGGAAGGAATGCCTTGAGTGCAAGTCGGATCGCCCGGAGCTCCAGAAGGTTGATATGGAGCCGAGACTCCTCCGGAGACCAGAGGCCTCTGATCTCCGCCTCTCCCATGTGACCGCCCCATCCCAGAAGGGACGCATCCGTGCAACTGTGTGCTCTGGCTGGGGAAGGGAGAGGGATCTGCCCATGACCCATTGCCGGTTCGAGAGCCACCACTGCAACTGTTTTGCAGTCCCCTCCGAGATCTGGACGTAATCGGACAGGTTCCCCTGATGCTGCGCCCACTGGAACTTCAGGTCCCACTGCAGAGCCCGCATATGCCATCTGGCATGATTGACCAGCAGGATGCAGGAGGCCATGAGGCCCAGCAGCCTCAGGGTCATCCGTACCAAAACCCAGGATAGAGGCTGAAAGATCGGAATCATAGCCTGAATAGCCCGGACTCGCCGTTCGGGAGGATAGGCCTGAAACTGCGTTGTGTCCAGAACTGCTCCGATGAAAAGGAGCTGTGGAGAAGGAATCAGGTGCGACTTCAGCACATTGATGGAGAACCCCAGCGAGTGCAGGAGTTCGGCCGTAGTCTGGAGGTGGGAGACGACTGCCTGGGACGAGCCCGCCTTCAGCAACCAGTCGTCGAGGACTGGAACCCCTGCCCGGCGCAGATGAGCTGCGACCACCGCCATCACTTTCGTGAACACCCGAGGGGCGCTGGTAAGGCCAAAGGGGAGCACGGTGAACTGAAAATGCTCGAGGCCTACCGTGAACCGCAGCTAACGCCGGTGGGCAGGCAGGACGGGGATGTGAAAATATGCGTCCTGCAAGTCCAACGCTACCATCCAGTCTCCGGGGTCGAGGGCAGTCAAGACCTGAGCTAGGGTGAGCATCTTGAACTTCTCCTTCCGGAGGAAGCGATTGACGTTCCGGAGGTCCAAGATAAGACGCATGTCCTCCATGTCCTTTTTGGGCACCAGAAAGTAGTGGGAGTAACAACCACGCCCTACTTCTGGGGTCGGAACGCGCTCGATGGCCCCCTTGGCCAAGAGGGCCGCAACTTCCTTTTGAAGAAGCACCAAATGATCCCCCGACATGCGGTGGCATTGAGGTGGCATGGCTGGGGGTGTAGTCTCAAAGGGGAGGGAGTAGCCCCTTCGGACAATGTCCAAGACCCACTTGTCCGAGGTGATGGCACGCCAGTGGTGAAGGTGATGGCGGACCCTGCCCCCTACTGGCGTGCTGTGGACCTGAAAGGATGGACTAGGAGGGCTTGGAGGCCGCGGACGGGGCGGAGGTGGTGGCCTGACCCGCACGCTGGTTACCCGACCCGCCGAGAGCCACGTCCACGGCCACGCGAAGACGCTTGCTGCGTGGGTCGGTGGCTGGGCAGCGGACGTGACTGGGCGCCCCTTCCGTGGCCACGAAAGGGGCGAAAAGCAGACTGTTTCGGAGGGCGCACAGTAGAAAGGCCCAGGGACTTGGCTGTAGCCCGCGAGTCCTTAAAGCGCTCCAGCGCATGGTCTGCCTTGTTGCCGAAAAGGCCGACACCATCAAAGGGCATGTCCATAAGTGTGTTCTGGACATCGCCCGAGAAACAGTGGTCCTCAGCCAGGCGTGACGGCGCAGCGCCACTGTCGTCGCAAGCGATCTGCCTAGCGAGTCAGCGGTATCTAGGCCACATCGGATAGTATATTTTGCCGCATCTCTTCCTTCCGCAATGGCGCGGGAAAGCAGTGCCTGAACCTCCTCAGGACACTGGGGCAGGACCTGCGCCACCGAATCCCACAAGGAGTGGGTATATCGGCCCAAAAGGCAAGTGGTGTTGACGGACCTCAAGCCAGCACTGGTGGAAGAAAAAACCTTCTTCCCAAATTGGTCCAGTTTTTTGGATTCCCTATCCGGGGGAGCGGTAGGGAAGGCGCTTTGGGAGGCAGAGGGTTGGACAACCAAGCTGTCAGTGGTGGGGTGTTGGGAAAGGAACAGGGGGTCGCCCGGAGCAGGGCGATGGCGTCGGGCTACGTTCCTATCTACAGGAGCCCCTGTGGTGGGCTTGGACCAGGTGCCCAAAAGAACGTCCGAAAGTGCCTCGTTGAACGGCAGCAGTGGCTCCGCAGAGGTAGCCGCCGGCTGAAGCACTTCCGTCAGGAGGTTAGTCCTGACAGCCACTGTAGGTAACTGGAGGTGCAGGACCTCAGCTGCCCTACGCAACACCGTAGCAAAGTTTGCTCCCTCCTCCGTTGCCACGGAAGGAGGAGACAGCATGCCAATGTCTGGAGAGGTGTCCAGGCCACTGGCCTCCCCAAGTTCCTCAGCCCAGTCCTGATCATACTCACATTGGGCAGTGAGAGGGTCCTCAGACCCCTCCCAGTTCTCTTCGTCCTCCAAATCAGGGTCAATGTAAGGAGGAGGGACATGTGGGACCCAAGGTCTCAGCGGCGCCGGAGCCGGCGTCGATCGACGTCGGTCCGGATCCGGAGAGAACCGGGGGACGACGTTGCCCAGAGCCCCGGGCGGCGTCGTGAACGGCACCGGTGAGATCGACGCAGGTGGAGGTGTCGTTAGGTCAACGGGCGTCGACCGGGGTTGTGGCAGCACCGGAGCCGAGGCCGGGGCCGGGGCTGGTGTCGCCGGGACCGGAGTCGCCGGCGGCGCCGTGGGAACCCCACTAGGGCCCGAAGGCGCACCGGCGGGACCTTGAGGCCCGAAGAGGCGGACCATGGCCGACAAGAACTGCTGTATTTCGGCCGGAGCCGCCGCCGAACCCGGGAAGTGCGGGTAATGCGGCGGCTCCACAGGCAGTCCCGGCGCCGCAGGGACGGTGCCGACGAGACCCTGAGCCGAGTCGTGAGACCGGCGAGGGGAAGTCGTCGAGCGATGACGCTTTTTCGACTTCTTGTGCTTCGACTTACCGGAGGAGTGCGAAGACTTTGACCCCGAAGAACGATGAAGACTCCGCGACCGGCCCCTCGACCTCTCTCGTGATTGGGGCTTGGATTGGCGCGGAGCGGACTGCCGGACCTCGAGGAGCTTTCGAGACCACTCTCGCAAAGCCTTCGGATGCAAGGCCCGACAGTCAGGGCACGACTTGGAGTCGTGGTCGCGCCCGAGGCAGTAGAGACAATCCTGATGCGGGTCCGTGATCGACATCATTCGACCACAGGCGTCGCATGGCTTGAAGCCGGGCATCCCTACCGACACCGTAGGAGTCGAACAACTCGAGAAAACAGTGACAAAAAGTCACAAAAAATTCAGTCAAAAAATGACTGGGGCACGGCTCTCTCCGGATCTGCGCTTACTGGCGCGGAAAAAGAAAGAACTGACGTCAGCACGCAGGGGCGGCGTCCAAGTACTGGCCGCGACGTCATCCCCGCGATCTCGACGCAGACGACGGACGCGGAGCCGCACGACGCCGCCTACCGACGCGCAAGGGTACTGCTACGCAAAACTTTCCGGATCCAGCCTGACGCCTGGGGATATTCTAAGGTAAGGAATCTGTCACTAACGTGTTTCTTTCAGATAGAGAAGTACACAGCTCTGCAGCCTGTGGAAGGTACAGATGACAAACTGAAAAGCTTCCACTTCCCCTCCCTTGAGCGGGAAATAACTAAGGAGAACTTCGAAATCAAAGACACCTCATTTCAAATCTAAAATGAAGCTTCATATCTACATTAAGTGCATTTATTTAGCAAATTTGGAAAAAAAAACTGAAATAACTGACCAAATTCAAACGGAAATCCAGAACAACATTACACACCAAACAAGGATGGAAATAAAAAAAAAAACACCTGCCTATGCAGAATCGGAGCTAAAGTGCCTTAGAACAGAAAGTTTGTTGTGTTTAACCTATTCTTCTGGCAGTAGACTTAGCAAAAAGAAGTGGAGTATTAAGGACAAAGCGTT
The DNA here is from genome assembly GCA_963921515.1 of Calotriton arnoldi. Taxonomy (NCBI): domain Eukaryota; kingdom Metazoa; phylum Chordata; class Amphibia; order Caudata; family Salamandridae; genus Calotriton; species Calotriton arnoldi. Next base: position 961,488 of record CAWUFW010006840.1, on the reverse strand, counting down.
CATGAGATGAAATGGGCTCAGGCTCAGAATATGAACAAATGAGATTTCACATCCAGTTGTGCAACAAGGTGGAACACAAGGAGCCCTTATTCAGGCTTCACTAGGTCAGAAGTTAAGTTCGTGTTTTCAGTGTCAATGATAGCCTAATAAATAAGACTCTGCTCATCACTAAACAAGGTAAACAAATTCCACTTGAAATTTAGAGTTATAGCGGATACTTTCATGCTGTTTTCTTGATGTTTAAAATAGTAGAGGAGAGTTTGAGATTGCCTTATTCTGACATTGGATCTTAGATTGCAGGACCTTTGCGATCTCCTCAGGCAGAAATGAGAATGACATGAGTGTCCTGAAAAAACGGAGGAAATCTGCAAAACCAAACATACTGAGGGGGCGCTAGAGAGCCGGCGTGCAAGATGGCCGCACATATGCAAGGCTCTGCAGTTCGGGGCATTCATTCATCAATAACCTGCACCAGATGCCCAAATCACACTTATAAATATCATTTTACCGAAAGCAAACACTGCTAGATGGCACATTACCCTGCTTTCTGCGGAAAAAAACGGTGTACTTCCAGCTTATATGCAAAGACAGCCCTGTCGTCCTTTTATGGGCCCGCGAGCTTGTAAGAGCGGATGTAAAAGAATGTGGGCCCGAACACTGACCTACGAAAGAAGACGACGCAGCGGAGAAACTTTGGGGCACTGCCTGTCCTCTTTTTGCCTGGAAAGGGGAATGTGGGACGCCCGTCTCTGCCGAGGTGCGAGGCGGGTGGAGCTGTTTGCCTGCGGTGGATTGAAGACCCCTTTGATTGAGTCTCCGGGGCCCGTGTGCAGCGGGGACGGGACCTGTGACTACTTGCCGGTAAGAGAGGGTGCTAGTGTGTGGAGCCTCCGTCCCACTCCTCTCCTGAGGCCTCCCTAGGCGAGACGTGTTGTGGCGGGCCCCTGGTCTGGGCAGCGAAGGCCTCACTTGAATTAACCGCAGGGCCTTGCCGTCTGAGAGACAACCAGAGCGTCTGCCTGCACGGAGGCCTGAGTGCGGTGGACTCGGTGCCTAGGGCTACGCGACTGCGACGCGGGCCCCTTCCGGCGGGCGCTCATTACAGGCCACGTCAACTTGAAGATGAGGGGACGCTCTACACATTATTGATCATTATAAGGACATCGAGCAGGCGATCTGGGTGACGCATGAATCTGCGGAGTCTGAGGCGGGTGCCCTGGATATCATTGCCATCAACCGCAGGTGGAACATACTGCACGGCCCACTGGACCTCTTCCACCCTGGGCCCGAATTCCTCGGCAGGCACTGCCCGCAGTACATATTGATAAGGCCTACTATGTATGGGATGTCAAATTGACACTCTACCCGCCCCAGACCAGTTGACTGCTACAGGCCACTAGGTGTGCCCTCCTGGCGGTTGCCTGCCTCTCCCGAACAACACACTCCTTGGCGCGAAGATCCAGGTGCCCCTCATCGATGTGCTGTACAGTACTTTGATGCTGCGGCGACGGCAGTTCTTCCACGTATCGGCCCAGCTACAATGCGGTTTGTGTGTCACCCAGGTACACCACCCAGGTCTGTTCATGACCCTCTGACACAGAGGTGCGGCAGGACTTTGTGGCTGCGGGGAAACCCAGCAATAGCCCCTGATTCAAGGAAGGACTGAAGAGGTATTGGGAAACTCTGGGGCACAATATACAACAGTGGGATTGCTTAGGGACACACAATACCTCCACTAATCGCTGAGGTGTCCGAGGCCTGAGCATGCTACCACCCATAACAATGGGGGAAAACGGACGGGTGGCAAACCAAACTACAGGTTGATGCCCACAAATCTGCTCGAACAGTGGGAAGTGGAGCTGACCATATAGGATCTGCCGATTCCCCTATGGAGGGGACCACTGAGGCGGCAGATATGAAATCCCTGCTCGTCACTATGCAGCAAAGCCTCACGTCCATTGAAGCAAAATGGATAGCATGTGCACCAGAATGGACACTATCACCGACAAATTGGAAAAACAAGATGGTTGTATGGCAGAGCACAGAATATCTGCGGTTGAGGACACTGTCAACCCAGGGGAACAGCTACTTAACATGGAGAAGATACTCAAAATAATATCAGCCAAAAATGAAGATTTGGAAACGAGATCCTGTAGAAATAATCTATGAATCAAGGGGATTCCACAGTCCACCAACAGTGGCCAAATGGAAGACTTTGTGGAGCGTCTCCTCACCACCATATTCGGCGCTGAAGCGTTTTCCAAGCGGATGACTGTGGAAAGAGCACACAGAGAGCAGAATACTGGGCCATCCCCGGGGCTACTCAAGTCTGATAATTGCCAGAATGCTGAACTATCACAACAGAGATACTGCCCTTCGTTTAGCTCGGGACAAATGCACGGTACAGTTTGAGGGTAACACAGTGCCCATCTTTCCAGATTTAACGACCGCAGTTCAGGAGGCCAGCCGAAAATGTATTCCCATCAAACAAACTCCGGCTAGCCAACATCCCATATGCAATGCCATTTCCGGCACGGCTCTGCATCTCACATATGGGCAAGGATCACATCTTCACCTCCCCACAACAGGCAGGATACTTCATGAGGAGGTATGGGCCTCCCCGCGGGTTGCGTGACAGCCCCTGTCCAGACCCTCCTTCCCTCCATCGAAAAAAGGCTAGACCTTTATTCAACGGTAAGACTAAATTGTCTTGGCAGCATCGTAGCTTGGGATGTCCGCTCTGACTGAGCTAGACTGAGGAGGGTCCGAGAAACATTTTATAAGCATCAAACTGTCTCTACACATCGTTGGCAGTCTTACACTGAACAATCTTGAGGTGCCTGATCACACATACTGTTATTGATATTCCTGCACTGTTGATTTCTGAGGTATATGGGCATATGATGATGTTCCCCAGACACCCTCGTCCTAGCGAGGTGGTTCTGCGTGGCTCTCTGGGTGACCCGCCCCCCATGTAAGATAGCCCTAATTTTGCTACTTGGTTGCTTCCGTGTTCAATCTGTCCTTTGCTCTCCTGGGGTAAATCCCCTCTGTCCCCGCTTGATAGTCTACTCACCCTACACTACCTGCTCCAAGATGACTCTCTTCCCCTTCTCGGACTACTTCTTGTCGCTCGTTTCCCCTTTCTTATCTTCTTATCCCTTCTCTCTCTTCCTCTAGATTGCTCCTGATTGTGTATTGCCATAGATGGCAGTCCTGAACCACATTCTGTTTGATACGATTCCTTTATTGACTTATCTTTGGTTCTTGGGGCTTGGGTGGGATTGATATCTGGCGGGATTGGGCTGCCAGTGTGGGAGGAGGGTGGAAAAGGGATTGTTTTGCTTGTTTTCTTGTGCACGTCTACCTATACGGTTACTAATAGAATGGTTAAGCACACAGACGCAGTAGTGCCATGTCTGGATTGCCCAACTGGCTCTTCCCTAATTCTTCAGGGATGACGGACACCAAATCTATGAGAGATAGCAACACTCGTCTCCGCATCAATTGCCTCCCATGGAATGTTAAGAGAATTGGGAGATCTGCGCAAACGTAGGCACATACTAGAGTATCTAGACAGACATAACATACATGTTGCTCTATTACAAGAGACACATTCCGTTGACACCACACACACACACCACACTCTCCACATGTTGGGTGTCCTACAGGCAATTCGCGACATATTCCTCATATGCGCGTAGCACGGCGACACTAGTGCCCAAGAGCATACTGTATATCCCACAGGGGTCTCGTAATGACCCCCATGGATGCTATACCTTGATATGGTGCAGACAGGCATCTTTCTCCCTCACCATTGTTAATTGCTATGGCCCAAACACTGATGACCCCTCATTCTTCGTTAGACTATGGGACTAGAAATCAGTTATTGGATCCACGTACATTCTATGGAGAGGGGACTTCAACTTAGCTCTCAATGCAGAACTAGATAGGTTGCGTGGCCCCGCTACCTCCCACAGTGTGGCCACCCGACATGTCCGTGACATTATGGTAGAGTGTGAGATGCTGGATGCCTGGCGCACACAGCATCCACATCTGAAAGAAGGGACCTGCTACTCGGTAGTGCATGCATGTTGGTCCAGATTGGACTACTGACTTCTATCACAAGGGCTGGGGTCATGGATATGGGGAACTACACATTTAGCGCGCACCTACTCAGATCACTCCCCGGTCCTCCTGGAGCTGAGCCCCCCTCCCCCGAGGACTTTTTCGTCATACGCAGTGTGGCAACTCTCTTCACTGTTGCTCTTGGATGCTCCTTTTAGAAAGGAACTAGGACAAGAAATTAGAGACTTTTTGGACAGAAACAGGGATGCAGTTCCCAAGCTGAGTACTATTTGGGAAGCCTTTAAAGTTACAGAACGAGGGCTTTGCCTGGCTAAAAGTGGTGGTGTGTTGCAGGCCCTCAGAGTTACACTTAAAAACAGAGGAAGACATTAGGAAGTTGGAGACCCAGTTGAGGACAACCAGAGATCCTAAAGTGGCCAGAAAGATAAGGGCAGCCTAGTCTGAATTCCAAGAAACTGCAGAATGAGAATGTTTATACCAAGGCAAGTACGCTCAGGTGAGGACATATGGCGAGGGAGAGCAACCAGGGAGGGCGTCCATGACTCGTAATCCCCGGTTTACAAACACAGTTCTTGAAAATTAAGGACAGAGATGGCACCTTCGATCGAGACACTACGGACATATTACAAGTATTTGCCTCATTTTATGTTACACTATACACCTCAACAAGGACGCAGGGGGCGATGTAGACACCCATCTAGAGGACGTTGTGTTGGGATGGCTAAGTGACACACAAAGGGAATTGCTAGCAGCAGATATAGAATAGGATGAGATACAGGAAGCAATAATGCAGTTACATTCGGGAAAAGCCCCTGGCAAGGACGGCTTGTCTGCAGATTTTTATAAAACCTACACCGGCATCCTCACTCTGCTATTGAAGGCGGTTTATTGTGAAGTGAAACACAATGGTGTGTTGCCGCCATCTATGAGAGAAGCCATTATAATCGCCCTACTTAAATCTGACAAAATCGCCGATACGCTCATTAACTGCGACACTAAGATACTGGCCACGGTCCTGGCGAACCGCCTTGGCCTCATGACATTTCTGGACTGGCCAGACCAATCAGGGTTCATACCTGGGCGGTCCACATCCCACAACTTCAGCATCCTGTTCGCATTGCTGCAGGATATTGACCCAGATTTAGCCGCAGTTGCAGTCTTTGACGACACCAAGGTTTTCGATTTGCCAGAGTGGGATTATCTAATGGCTGTGCTTCTGCTATATGGGATTTCCCCCAGCATTTCTGACATTAATTGCCCTCCTGTACTCCCACCCAGCAGCCAAGGCCGAGATCAGCGGATCATGTTCGGCACCATTCTTTATCACTCGGGGCACACAGCAAGGGTGTCCACTGTCATCCTTGCGATTTGCACTAGCGGTAGAACCACTGGCAGTCAAGCTTCGACAACACCACAGACAATATGCAATCAGATATCCTTCTAGAAATATTTTAGTACTGCTCTACACTGATGACATCACACTATACCTCCATGACCCACGGAATAACCTGAATGCTGTGCTCTGCAAATTTGTTCACTTCGGGAGTTTGTCAGGCATCCAAATAAACTGGGAGCAGTTTAATATTTTTCCTCTAACTAAACCAACCCAGAGATTCCAACCAGATTACCCGCTAAAGTAGTGTGACTCAAATCTTAGACATCTGGACATAGAGGTGTCTAGAAATAAAGACGAACTTATGCACGCGAATTATAGGTTCGGACTAGTGTAACGGACAGTTTCACCCGCTGGCTTTCATTGCTCTTGTCCCTGGCGAGACGGATTTCCCTCATGAAAATGGTCATATTTCCGACATTTTTATACCGGTTTCTTAATATTCCTTACTCACTGGGGCAACACTTCTTTAAAATGCTCAGAACACCGTTGATTCGCTTGGCCTAGGCAGGCAAATAACCGCGTAGAAAATGGGAACTGCTCACTCAACCCTTCCGGAAGGAAGGCTTTGAAGCCCTGGACATGGAGTGTTGCTATCTATGTGCACAGGCGCATCACACCATATACTGGGACAAACCTGCACCTTAACATGCCACAACTGGCCATTGAACAGGTATACATTATCCCGTTCCCTTCTACTGCTTATTTGGGGCCCGAGCATCTACCACTGCCCCCCCTGACTCTACTGTTGCCTGCACCAATGAAAAGTGGGGCAAACTGGCAAAAAAAGAAGATAAACCACTGCTATACTCACCTTCCCTTCCGATACACTATCAGACATCAATTCCAGTCACTCATGAAATTGCCAGCAGAAACATGCTGCATCGGGCTGGCGCTACCACTTGGGGTGGCCTTTATATTGACGGCCTATTCATCAATCGCGAGCCCTGTTCGCTGGCAGGCAACAGACACCCTTAGATGTATTTCTATATCTCAGATTATGAGATGAAGTAATAGCCACTACCCTCAACTTTCCCTGTGAACCCCCCACACTTAGCACGTTGCACACACTATATTAACTCCGAAGGACCGAAACATTTGGTGTCTCTCCTATATCACACATCACAGCAGGAGATGCTGGGCATGAGTGGTGGAGCTCGGGAGGGCTGGGATCTGGAGCAGGGAACTCCCCTCACTGATGCGCAGTGGTTCTATTGTTGCCAGCAGATGGGGCACATCGCATCAAGCAGTAGGCTACGTATTATCCATCATAAATTTCTGCACAGGCTATACTATACTCCAGCAAAACTACACAGGTATCATCTCCGCCCTGATGACAGATGTGCCAGGTGTGGAACGGAGGGTGCGGACATCCTCCACCTGGCCTTGTCATGTCACCAGATTCAGTCTCATTGGTGGGAGATCGAGGTGGCTTTATCACTCATGACCGATCAAACACTCACCTTCAGGTCACTGGTGGCAATTTTGGGAGATATGGGAGACAGAGGCAGGATATCGGAAATATATGTGTCACTTTGCCTACTTCAAAGTAAAAGGCGGGTTGCTTGTAGGTGGGGGAAGGGGCCAAGCACAGAAATTTAAGGACTGGTAGCAAAACATAATATATTATAAGGACCTGCTTACTACCTATGTGGAATTGTTGCCCCCTAGCTCAAGACCCAGGGATATATGGGGACCATTGGAGTCTTATCTTCTAATCCAGGTTCTCAGATGCTGCGGATAACATCACCCGACTCAGTGGATTGGTGACCCCCCATACAACCTACTTCTGATGACCTACACACCATCAATTACAGGAACGGCCCTACCACCGCCGTATGGTTCACTGCCTTCGAATGAGGAGCCGGCATCTATTATAAATGTATAACCATTAAGGGCGAAATGTATATCACATCTGAGTAAGATGGTATGATGTTGCACAAGAACGTTATACTTGTTGACTGTTATTCCTGGTTTTTTTACATAGCCATATTAAATGTATCCTTTGTGACCTAAAAGCAAAACGCCAATAAAGAAATAAACGGAAAAAAAAAATCTTTGGAAAACCAAACATGCTGTGGCTGAATTGAAGTAATCTGAACCCACAACTGCCAGTTAGTAGAAAAAAATAGAAATGAAAGAAAGATCCACATATAAATAGGCAACCATATTTGATGCTCAAAGGACTATGGTCATTTTTAGTCCTGGTGGGTAGTGCTGATGAGAGTCCAGCAAGCACTCATAAAACTTTTAGAATCTCTATATTTCTGCATATTTGTCCCTCCTGCATGCGATGTCAGGGTCTCCACACCTATTTGCCATGGCCAGGTACTTGGGTGAATCACAGATAAGACAAAAACTTGCTCAAGAGCACAATACTGCTATAGAGTACCTCCTGAGAACCTGTGAAATATGTACTAACTTGGGAAGGAATATGACCATTAGGGGAGGAACCAATTCTTCCTATGTTGTCTGGCCTTTAGACTACACAAACAATTTACTTACCTTCAGTAATGATCTTCCAGTGGATACTCTGTCTACCTGCAGATTCCTCACATCTTGAATCTAGTCAGTCAACAGACTGGATCTAAAAACTGTAATAGCTCTTGTGCACCACTAAATGGCATCGCAGCTCCACACCAGCCCAGCCCCAGATATATGCCATAGAGCTGCATAAGGCACCATCCGGGCGCACTGATGTCAGTTTCCCATCTTTCTTTCTACGCCCCTGGAGGTGGAGATTGTTAGAAATGGGGGTCTCTAGTTGGCAATGGCTGGCCACTGTCCAAGTAGGGACCCTTCTTCCTAAGTCAGAGTAAGAGGGCTACCCTCCTTGATACCCCTGCTCAACCCTGTGGTAACGTAGCACGAGCAGGTAGGCTTATCTCAGAGGCAGTGTGTGAAGCATTTATGACCATACACAGTAACACAGTGAGGAACACTATAAAGGGACACCACACAAGTAGTTATAAAAAATAAGTATCTTTATATAAAGGCAGATTTATCACAAGACCAATAACTGTAAAAGCCACAATACTGTCAAAAATAGGATAGCTGTTGAAGGACTGTCAAAAATAGTTCAAAGGTTGCAAGAATAAGGTTCAAATTCAAAGCAGTGGTCTCTGCGACCCTTTCTCTCACAAAGTACCTGAATTCAGTAGCAAAACCAACAAAATGTCGCAAAGAAGTGGTAGCGATGATTTTCCTCACGCGAGGCCGGCGATGCGTTAAATCCTTGCCACAAGGGAGGATGATGCGCCGATCTGCTGATGCGTGCGGAGACGATGCGACCAACTTCTGCACGCTAGGCCGCCGATGCGATGACTTTCTTGCCGCGAGGGAGAAGTCGATGCGACGAGCCTGTTGTGTTGTGCGATGGTGTTGCGATGCGAATAAAATGGCGCTCCGCGAGGGAGCGACGAAATCCGGTGCGATGCGATGAAAATGGCGGACGCACGGCGTCCGCAATGCGATGTCTTGAAGCGATTATTTCTTTAGGGGTTGCGAGCACTCGGCGACAGCAGCGCGATGATTTTTCCAGCGCGTCTCGGCTGCAGCGGCTCGCAAAGGAGGCGTTAGCGATGGTTTCGTGTTGCGAGCACTCAGCGGCAGCAGCGCGATGATTTTTCCAGCGCTCTCAGCTGCAGCGTCTCGCAAAGGGGAGTTAGCGTCGATTTCCAGCACTCTTTTCTCTGAAGCAAACTAGAGGCCCTGGAACTCACAGGAGCCTCATCAGCAGATAGCAATCCTCGCAAGGAGTTAGCAGGAGGTTGGTGGTGGAGTCTGATGTGCCTGAGACTCCAGCAGGAGGCTAGCTCTTTTCCTAGCCCTTGGGTAATTGCTGTAACAAAAATAAAAGTTCTCTCAAAAGTCCTTTTCTCTCTTCTTCAAGGTCCAGTGGTCACTGCTGCAGGCCAGTGCAAGAAACAACACACAAGCACAGGGACAGTCACTTCCTGCAGATTCCTCCAGTGGCACGGGCAGAGTTTCCTCTCCAGATCCAAAAGCAATACAATTTGTAGGGGTTTGAGCACAGATATTTAAACCCCAAAAGTCTTTGTTCTCAGAAGCTACAAGTCACTGAACCTAGCCAGAACCAGTTCTGCTCAGACCTGGAGCACTTTGTTTACCAGGCTGCATCCTTCCTTTCAGAAAGAGGGGGTCTGCTAGCAGACACACAGTAGGAGGTGGAGCCAGCATTCACCTTGCCAGGCACAGCCCTATTCAGGTCAAGGAGCCACCCCTCCCCATACTCTAAATGCAGATCTCTCTATTCAACCCAGGTCTGACTCAGCCTGCCCTGCCCCTCCAAAACCAGACAGCCAATACACATAACAGCAGAGCACACTGGAAGGCTTAGGCAAGAAAATACCTACTTTCTAAAAGTGGTATTTTCAAACACAGAATATAAAAATAAACTTCACTAAAAGATGTATTTTAATATTCTGAGCTCAGGCATACTAAATTCGTTTTTCTACCATGTTCCTGGGGTCAGTTAGGACTATAGGATGTAATAGTCAAACTGCCCATTCTAGCCTATGAGGAACAGGTAGCCTTACAGTAGTGAAAAACGAAATGGGGTGTAATTCACTACCAGGACATGCTACACACACCAAGGCATGTCCTGCCTTACACATACAATGCGCCCTACCATAGGGGTGACTTACATGATGCCAAGGGAAGGTTCAGGGGCTGGGAAGTGGGTGCACTTCACAGCCAAGATGGCAGTTCTGGACTGCACACAGACACTGCAGTGGCAGGTCTGAGACACACTTTACAAGCTGCTTCTGTGGGTGGCACACATCAGTGCTGCAGGCCCACCAGCAGCATTTGGTTTACCAGCCCTGGGCACACACAGGCCACACTACTAGGGTCTAACAGGTAAACCAAATAAGCCAATCAGGGACATACCAATTCATATAGACATATTTACAAAGGGAGAGCATATGCACTTTAGCACTGAACAGCAGTGGTAAAGTGCCCAGAGTCATAAAACCAACAGAAACAGGTCAGCAAAAATACAGGAGGCAGGCAAAAAGTTTAGGGGTGACCCTGCAAAAAGGGCCATTTCCAACAGAGATGTAGAGGACAAGATAGACGTAGTGAATTAACATGCAGTGTATGAATCTAAAGTGGAACCTTATTATGAAAACGAAGGACCTTTCCTCATAATGGGGAGGTGGGAGGGATTAGTTAAGAATCTATAGTTTGTTTATTCACCAGAAAATTCATTACTGAAGGTAATTTGCTCTTCTGATGGATGGTTCTACCTGCAGATTTCTCATCCACAGAAGACTAATGCAATACCGCCCAGGTGGTGGACCTGAGAAAACAATTAAACCAAGAAGTCCTGATGCACCAATCTGGCAAATGTGCCATCTTGGCGGACCTTGGAATCTTGTAGATGGGTACCATTTCAATAAAGTTTAGCTCAGTAAACCAAAGACCTGGATCGCAACGGGACCCTGCTTATAGGAAGGAAAAGGGAGACCTTAAATTTGGTCCAAGGGATACACTCACGCTGTTATACTCCGAACTTGCAAAAAAAGGTATCCCCTGCCTTCACAGAACGCATTTCTTTCCTAACTAAATACCCTGTCTCATATTTTCAAAGAAAAATAAATATTTTTATGCGAAGATTCATTCTCATCTTTCAAATCAGGTGCACCTATGTAAGCATCCACTCATGGTCTTTTGGGTTGATGATGATGCTTAATAGCTAATTCACAGATATGAGAACTTATGGAAGATGAGAGACCTTCTGAGGATTTTTGAGGATTAAAAGACATCCCTCTTGATGTTTCTCAGGAGCCGAGTTAATTCCACATAAGAATGATAGAAAGTATTAACCCACGAGTAGTGTTCTTGGCCAGAGTCTGAAAGAAATGGCATATTGGTTAAGTACCGAAGTCTGGAAATTGGAAGATGCACCGAAGACCACAGATGTCCGGTCTTAACATGACATGTGATTAACACCTGAGCTCTTGCTACAACACAAAAGGAAAGTTTTGATGGATCTGCCAAAGAAAATTTAGATATTGCATGTGCCAAGAGGATGCAACTTCTTAACAAGCGGTGAAGGGCATCAGAACCAAGAAGATGAACTTGCACTGGTACTGCAAAGCTTGGCGAACATGGATTCTGCACTAAGTGCCACATCCCTCTTACCTAGCTGTGAAAAGCTTCTGTGCCAACATAAATATCAAGGGCTGCCTTCCATATGGGTCCCTTCATCATCATGGATAGTTCTTTAAATAAAATACCGGACGAATTACAGCACAAAAAGAATAACACACAAGCCCAACACTTGGAGGTTTCAAAGAAATGCTGGCCCTGTGTAGGCTTATAGGTACATATAAAAGAATAAATATCTTTCTTGAAGAGGAAATAGCAAAAGGAGAGTGTGGGAAAAAAATGAAAGTGGATTACTACATTCTGACGGTAGAGGAAATAACGAACAAGTTACTTACCTTCGGTAGAGATATATCTGTAAGAAACATAGGTTTGTTATAGATTCCTTACCTTAGAATCTCCCCTAGGCGTCAGACTGGATCCGGAAAGTTTTTCGTCAGCAGTACCCCCGCGCGTCGGAAGGTGGCGTTGGTCGACTTTGCGTTCGTTGTCGTGATGACGTCGCGGTAGCTACGTAGACGCCGCCCTTGCGCGCCGTCAGTTCTGTACATGACTTTCCACGCCAGAAGCGCAGAGCCATGCAAGACACTGACCACTGGTGCACAAAACTAGGGCCCTGAAAGGATGTCTTTAACCCCAGAAATCAGTTCGCAGAACGGGGAGGATGGGTGGGGCGGTAAGGAATCTGTCACTAACTACTGTCTCTTACAGATATATCGTTAACGAAGGTAAGTAACTTGTTCATCTGAAAGAAACAGTTAGTTATAGATTCCTTACCTTAGAATAGATACCCCAGCAATACCAACCCCGGAGGTGGGTCTGCGAACCAAGTTCACACCAGAAAGTCCTGGAGAACAGAACGACCAAAGAAGCCATCTCTCCGGACTTGGCTGTCCAGGCAGTAGTGTCTCGTAAACATGTGCAGCGATGCCCACGTAGCTGTCTGACAGATGTCATTTAGGGGGACTCCTCGTCCCAAAGCAGTAGTAGCTGCCGTCGCCCTGGTGGAATGGGCGCGCAGCCCCACTGGAGGCTCCTTCTTAGCCAAAGAGTAGCAGGCTTTGATACACAGAACGACCCACCTGGAGATGGTCTGTTAGTGCACGGCCCGACCTTTCTTAGCGCCCACGTAACCAACAAAGAGCTGGTCGTCCACCCGGAATTGTTTTGTGCGATCCAAGTAGAAAGAAAGCGCACGTTTTGGAACCAGACGGTGGAGCCTCTCTTCCTCTTTCGAAGGCTGCGGAGGCGGAAAGAAGGTGGGTAAAGTGATGGTTTGGCCAATGTGGAAAGAAGTAACCACCTTGGGAAGAAAGGAAGATCTAGTTTTAAGGACGACCTTGTCCGGATGGACAGCCAGAAAGGGAGGCTTGGAAGACCGAGCTTGTAGCTCACTGACCCTGCGGGCAGAGGTGATGGCCACCAGAAAAGCAGTTTTCAAAGTGAGAAGTCTGAGAGAACAGTTAGGTAGTGGCTCAAAGGGAGCGCACATATGATATGTCAGAACCAAGTTCAAGTCCCACTGGGGCATTACAAAGGGAACAGGAGGAAAAAGATGAGTAATGCCCTTAAGAAATCTATTTACAACAGGGGACTTGAAAAGAGAAGGCTGATCAGGAAGCCTAAGGAAGGCTAAAATGGCCGAGAGGTAGCCCTTTAGAGTGCCCAGAACAGAGCCCTGCTGAGCCAAAGATAGGAGGAACAAGAGAACCTCAGAAAGAGGGGTAGAAAGGGGATCCACAGCCTTTGCTGTGCACCATGCCACAAATGTATTCCATCTGCAGGAGTATACCGTCTTAGTGGAGGGACGCCTGGCTGCCAAGATTACATCACAGACTTCGTGAGGCAGGTCAAACGACGTCAAATGCCGCCGCTCAATCTCCACGCAAGGAGGTGGAGGCTGGACAGGTTCAGGTGGAGGACCGTCCCCTGCTGCTGCGACAGAAGATCCTCCCGAAGAGGCAGTCTGATCGGAGGATTGATGGCCATGTTGAGCAGCTCGGGATACCAGACTCTTCGTGCCCAATCCGGAGCCACAAGAATGACTTGGGCCCGGTCGCGCTAGATCTTCTTCAGCACTCTGGGCAGAAGTGGTATAGGCGGAAAGGCGTATAGAAGTCCGCAACTCCACTCGCGACGAAAAGCGTCGCCTAGCGAGTGCCGCCTTGGAAATTCCAACACGCAGAATTGCTGACATTGCGCGTTCTCTTCGGTGGCGAATAGATCTAACCAAGGCTCTCCCCACTGCTGAAAGAGACCTTGCACCACTTCCGAGTGAAGACGCCATTCGTGATCCATCATGCACCTGTGGCTGAGTTCGTCCGCCCTGGCGTTCAGCGAACCTGCCAGGTGTTGAACCACCAGGGATATGCCCTGATGTTCCAGCCATGTCCAGAGGCGGAGGGCCTCTTGACATAGGGTCCACGACCCCACCCCGCCTTGTTTGTTGCAGTACCACATGGCGGTGGTGTTGTCTGAACACCTGCACTACTCTCCCCCGGACAGAGGGAAGGAATGCTTTGAGTGCAAGACGGATCGCCCGAAGCTCCAGAAGGTTGATGTGGAGCTCGGACTCCGCCGGAGACCAGAGGCCTCTGATCTCCGCCTTTCCCATGTGGCCGCCCCATCCCAGAAGGGACGCGTCGGTCACCACTGTGTGTTCTGGTTGGGGAAGGGAGAGGGATCTGCCGTTGACCCAATCCTGGTTCGTGAGCCACAACTGCAATTGTCGTGCAGTGCCCTCTGAGATCTGGACGCAATCGGACAGATTCCCCTGATGCTGCGCCCACTGGAACTTCAGGTCCCACTGCAGAGCCCGCATATGCCACCTGGCATGATCGACCAGCAGGATGCAGGAGGCCATGAGACCCAGCAGCCTCAAGGTCATCCTGACCGAAACCCGGGATAGGGGCTGAAGTATTGGAATCATAGCCCGAATATCCCGGACTCGCTGGTCGGGAGGATTAACCCGAAACTGCATCGTGTCCAGAACCGCTCCGATGAAGAGGAGCTTCTGAGAGGGGGTCAGGTGTGACTTCGGCACGTTGATGGAGAACCCCAGCGAATGCAGGAGGTCGGCCGTAGTCTGGAGGGGGGAGACGACAGCCTGGGGCGAGCCCGCCTTCAACAGCCAGTCGTCGAGATAGGGGAAGACTGTAACCCCTGATCTGCGCAGATGAGCAGCGACCACCGCCAACACTTTCGTGAACACCCGAGGGGAGCACGGTAAACTGAAAGTGCTCGTGGCCTACCGTGAACCGTAGGTAACGCCAGTGGGCCGGCAGGATGGGGATGTGAAAGTAAGCGTCCTGCAAGTCCAACGCTACCATCCAGTCTCCAGGGTCGACGAAAGTCAAGACCTGAGCGAGCGTCAACATTTCGAACTTCTCCTTCCAGAGGAAGCGGTTGATGTTCCTGAGATCCAAGACAGGACGCAGGCCTTTGTCCTTCTTGGGCACCAGAAAGTAGTGGCAATAGCAACCACGACCTACTTCTGGGGCAGGAACGCGCTCAATGGCTCCCTTGGCCAAGAGTGCCGAAACTTCCTGTTGGAGAACAGGGCCGGACTGGCCATAGCGGGCACCGGGCGTTTCCCTGGTAGGCCGCTAGGGTGGGGTCTGGTTTTGGGCCCTGGGGGGGCTTTTTGTTACAGGGGGTCGGCAATATCGGCCCCCTGTAACAAAATCGGCCGAAACCGGCCCTCGCAAACTGCTCGGCTGCACTCCCCCTCACCCCAGGTGGGGCCGGCTGAGCAGTTTGCCAGGGCCGGTTTCTGTTCCCAGTCCGGCCCTGTTGGAGAAGGGCCAGGTGATCCTCCAATATGCGATAGTACTGAGGTGGCATGGATGGAGGGGTAGTCTCGAAGGGGAGGGAGTAGCCCCTTCGGACTATTTGCAAAACCCACCTGTCCGACGTGATGGTGCGCCAGTGGGGGAGGGGATTTCGGATCCTGCAGCCCACCGGCATTTGGTGGCCCTTAAAGGTTGGACTAGGAGGGTTTGGAGGCTGCTGCAGAGGGGGCTGTGGTGGACTGGGCCGCTCGCTGGCCCCCAGAACCACGGCGGTGGTTCCCACGGCCGCGCTGGGGCTGAACAGCCTGCGCCGGCCTGTGGCTCTGGGCAGGACGTAGTGGGGCCACCCCTTCCGTAGCCACAAAAGGGGCGAAAGGCAGAGCGCAGGGCGGGTGGTGGAGAGGCCCAAGGACCTGGCCGTAGCCCGAGAGTCCTTAAAGCGCTCTAGCGCGTTGTCTGCCTATTTGCCGAAAAGGTGACGGCCATCAAAGGGCATGTCCATAAGTGTGGATTGGACATCCCTGAAAAACCAGTAGAACGCAAGCAGGCGTAGCGTCAAAGGGCTACTGACGTGGCAATCGTCCTGCCAAGTGCGTCAGCAGTATCCAGTCCACAGCGGATGGTAAACTTCGCTGCGTCTGTCCCTTCAGCAACCACTTGAGAGAGCACGGCCCGGGCCTCCTCCGGGCACTGAGGCAGCACTTTCGCAACCGTGTCCCATACGGAGTGGGTATAACGGCCCAATAGACATGCAGTGTTTACTGACCGCAGTCCCAAGCTGGAGGAAGAAAACATCTTCCCAAGATGATCCAGCTTTTTGGATTCCCTATCCGGGGGTGCGGTAGGGAATGCGCCCTTGGACGTAGAGGCTTGGACTACCAAGCTCTCAGTAGTGGGATGTTGGGAAAGGAAAGTGGGGTCGGCCGGGAGGTGGCGTTGGGCAATCATCCTGTCCACAGGAGCCCCTGTGTTGGGCCTGGACCAGGTGCCAAAAGGATGTCTGTCAGGGCTTCATTAAACAGCAGCAGGGGTTCCGAAGAGCTCGCCGCCTGTTGAAGCACCTCTGTCAGGAGGTTAGTCCTGACTGCCACCGTAGGTAGCTCGAGGTGGAGAGCCTCGGCCGCCCTACGCAACACCACTGTGTATGACGCTCCCTCCTCCATAGCCACGGTAGGAGGACACAACATGCCAAGTTCTGGTGAGGTATCCAAACCACTGGCATTCCCCCAGTTCCTCTCTCCAGTCCTGCTCATACACCATCTGGTCTGTCAAAGGGTCTCCAGACCACTCCCAGTCCTCCTCACCCTCTTCTGGCTGCCAATCTGGTCTCAAAGAGCCAGGGTAGAACAGGGTCACAAAAGTACCTGTCGGCGCCAGATCCGGCGTCGGTTGACGCCAGTCCGACTCCGGGTCTACTTCGAGGTGGAGGCCGGGTCGACGTCGGCTGGGGACACAGCTGACGCCGGTGGCGGACGTGGTGCCGGTGGAATCGGCGCCGGGGGAGGCGTAACGAGGTCGACCGGCGCCGATCCGGATCCATGGGGACCCTGCGGCGCCGAGGCCGAAGCCGCCGACGCCGAAGGCCCAGGGCCCCCAGCCGAGTCCACGGGGCCCAAAGATGGCGTGCATCGCTTTGTAGAAACTCCGAAGCTGGGCAGGGGTCGCACCGGGTCCCGGAAAGGGAGGGAAACCCGGAGTCGACCCAGCGGGCTCTGCACACCGAGCCGCGGAGGGGCACCACCCGCATCCCTCGTCGCGGCGGCCGGGGAGAAGTCGAAGAGCGACTATGCTTCTTCGACTTCTTTTTGTGCTTCGACTTACCTGACCCCAAGTGCGAAGACTTCAACGAAGAATGGTGGTGGCTCCGCGACCGGTTCCTCGACCTCCTCCGCGACCTCGAGCGGCGCGGAGCCGACTGCCGGGCCTCGAGTAGCTTTCGGGACCACTCCCGCAAAGACTTCGGGGCCATGGTACGGCAGTCGGAGCACGACTTGGGGTCGTGGTCGCGCTCCAGGCAGTAGAGGCACACACGGTGCGGATCCGTCACCGACATGAGTCGGTTACAGGAAAGCAAGCCTTAAAGCCGGGCATCCCTCGTGCACCAGGAGTCGAAGGACTCTAACACAACGAAGTCGACAAAAGTCGAGAAAAAGTTCAGTCAAAAATTGACTGGGGGTACCGCTGTCTCCGGATCTGCGCTTGCTGGCACGGAAAAAGAAAGAACGGACGTCAGCGCACGAGGGCGGCGTTTATGTAGCTACCGCGACGTCATCCCGGCGACCACGATGCCGACGACGAACGTCGACCGACGCCACCTTCCGACGCGCAGGGGTACTGCTGATGAAAAACTTTCCGGATCCAGTCTGACGCCTGGGGGAGATTCTAAGGTAAGGAATCTATAACTAACTGTTTCTTTCAGATCAAGAACTTAATTGTTATGCATAGATAGGTGGTAGGGGTCTAGCAGTCCCGAATGCACATCCTCAAAGTTGTACAATGATTCCTCACATGCTTACTCACACACTCCACCAAATAGCCACAAGCTGACAGCATGAGCAGAGGCAGTAAAGTGGGTAGATCCACTGTAGAGTGAATAATGTTCATTTGTTCGACTGAACACTTGTGCCATAAAAAAAGTATCTGAAGTTCCAAGACTTGATTGTAGCGATCATTGGAATTGTCATTCAGATTAATAATGTGTTTCTTGAAAAAAGTGCAAAGTGCTCACCTCCGCGTAACAGATAATGGAAAATCTCAGATCTTCTGAAGGATCTGCCAAAACCAAAAAGAGAAACATTAACTTTAACAATGGTCTACCACTGGAGGCATTTAATATGGTATATCAAACATGTGCTTTAAGAAAAGACAGCAGCCCTTAGGCTTCTCACAATAGTATATATATATATATATATTTTGCCTTAAATCAATAAATAATCTTTTGCCAAACTTGGATCGGTGTGGCTCGTGCTTACATGAATCGGTAAGCTAGTTGGTGGATATATATATATATATATATATATATATATATACACACACACACACACCCCCACACACACTTATTTTGTCAAAAATAAATCAGATGGACTTCAGCAGAAATTTGTATTTGAAAATTTTCAATAATCTGTCTATTGCCCAAGTGTATGATACTGTTGAAATAAAATGGATTTCTGTATGTTCCTGCTATAGATCAGATAAAAAATATCAACAAGAAGCGCTCCACTATCACCATCGCCTGCTACCTCAGCCACTCAATTCTTTGCCCTCCAGTACCTCAATGCTACCATCCTGCCTCAAATTAAAGCTGCAGGTGTGCTGGAACAAGAATCGCCTGCTCTTTGAGCTGGAGCAATGGTGCGCATTAGTGCTTTGCGTATGAGAAGGTCGCGCTTCAGCCTATCCTGTACACAATCCGTGTGCTTCGGAAGCTTGCATTCTGATACCAGTACTGATGCTGTCACAATAGCAATATATGCTCCTTGTTTGCAATAGCATTACAAATAGGGTTTCTGAGACAGAAAAATAAATTATGCATATCTTGCATTACGACTACAATGATTTTTGTATAAAAACGTTTTATTATTATAACTAAGACCAGATAGATGCTTTTCCTAAACCCTCAGGATCCCATTTCAGTACATTGCTCCTAACATCAATCCCTCTCTTTGAAATCATATTGCTGCCCTTACTGTCTAAATGACATTAATTCCTCTACTAATTAATAAAAAAACAGATACATCAGGGCAAAGACAACCTTCAGCTACGCATCTTGCAAAATGATACAACTGCAACCTATAATACCAGGGCCACTTTCTCCTCCACCAGCAAAGAGCTCGCTGTTACAATAAAGAACTTCAGACCTACCAATTGCTACCTTAGCATCCTTCCAGCAAATTTGATCAAATATACCTTTGATCTCTCTGAGGCTGTGTGGGTCTACCCGATGACTCAGTACATAGCCCAGATTTCTTTCCTGACCTTGACAAAACAGGCCAATTCACCTTCATTTAAAAAAAGCACAATCTTGCCCCTAAACTTTTCCATCTTCAGCCCATTCATCACTCAAAGAGCTTCAAACATCTCTGTTGACAAGTAACACCAGGAATTTCAAGCACATTCATTGATATGCTTAGAAGTGAACTGGTTAGAGCTCCCTTTTCGCAGCAATTTCTAGCATCAGTACGCATCATGGACCAGCCGTCACTGGTACCGTTTAGTCCAAATTACACATACATCAATATCTGTATACAATATGCACCACCAAAGTTGAAAAAGAGAAAAATGTCACAAAGTTCGTGTGCTGACCAACATGGCCTACTCACCCTCTCTGAGTTTCGTGCTATGCAGGTAAAGTGGATTCCTCAACACATTGCAACGTCCATAGTCATCTTCCTTCGTGAACAGCAACAAATCAGAGTACACAAAAAGTGTAACCTGCAGTACAAAAAAATATAAAGCTAATTAGCCAAGGAACCATCCGGAAGAATAATTCCATATCAATAATGATGTTCCACTCAGAGTTAATTGAAGCATGGGTGGTTGGATGTAAAACAAATAGGAGAATTCAATAAGCAGTAACAAAATCATTAGGGTTGGTGTTTGTATAATGAATGTATACAGAGACAATAACATACATGCATAGATGCACCCAATTCTAAAACAGGCTATTTTCATCCCAGTGGAAGATCTAACTTATTGATCATCTTCTGACTCAACAAATGGATGCATTTTATGTGCCTACTAGACAGACACCAGCCACCAAGCATTTGAAACAGCCCTCAAGTTGTGTTGAGTTCCATGTGAAAAGGAAAATAAAATATAAGCATACATGCATATAGACCAAGAGACTGAGTGTCCCCTAATCCGCCACCAATGCACACACACCAATTAAACATTTAAGCATCCATGTCCAGTGGCCAAAATCAACAGAGGCACTGATGCAAGCAGGCATAAAGAATTATAAGTAACCATGCATACAAAAATATTGACTTAAAGGTACTCATGCACACAGATGACAAACCAACAACCATCCATTTGCAGAGATAAACAAACTTGCATGCAGCCAGACTGGAGGACGCTTTTGTACATGGAAGAACAAGTTACTTACCTTCGGTAACGATATATCTGTAAGAGACATATATTAGTTATAGATTCCTTACCTTAGAATTACCCCCCAGGCGTCAGACTGGATCCGGGGAATTTTTCTTCAGCAGTACCCCTGCGCATCGGTAGGTGGCGTCAGTCGACTTCACTTCAGTCATTGGTGTTGTGTTCGCCGGAATGACGTCGTGGTACCTACTTAGACGCCGCCCCTGCACGCGGACGTCCGTTCTTTACACGACATTCCACGCCAGAAGCGCAGAGCCATGCAAGACACTGACCACTGGTGCACAAAACTAGGGCTCTGAAAGGGAGTCCCTTGCTCTAGAAGTCAGTTCGCAGAACGGGGAGGATGGGTGGGGCGGTAAGGAATCTATAACTAATATATGGCTCTTACAGATATATCGTTCCCGAAGTTAAGTAACTGGTTCATCTGAAAGAGACTATTAGTTATAGATTCCTTACCTTAGAATAGATACACCAGCAATACCAACCCCGGAGGTGGGTCTGCGAACCAAGTTCACACCAGAAAGTCCTGGAGAACTGAACGGCCAAAGAAGACGTCTCTCCAGACTTGGCTATCCAGGCAGTAATGTTTAGTGAACGTGTGCAATGATGCCCACGTGGCTGCCTGGCAGATGTCACTGAGGGGGACTCCACGTCCCAAAGCAGTAGTGGCTGCCGTCGCCCTAGTGGAATGGGCGCGCAACCCTACTGGAGGCTCCTGTTTCCCCAAGGAATAACAGATTTTAATGCAAAGAACGACCCATCGAGAGATGGTTCGTTTTTGCACGGCCCGACCTTTCTTGGCGCCCACGTAGCCAACAAAGAGCTGATCATCCACCCGGAATTGTTTTGTGCGATCCAGATAAAATGATAGCGCATGTTTTGGATCCAGACGGTGGAGCCTCTCCTCCTCTTTAGAAGGATGTGGGGGCGGGAAGAAGGTGCGCAAAGTGATGGTCTGTCCTATGTGGAAAGAGGTAACCACTTTGGGAAGAAAAGAAGGTCTAGCTCGAAGGACAACCTAGTCCGGATGAACAGCAAGGAAAGGAGGTTTAGAAGAAAGAGCCTGAAGCTCACTCACCCTGCGAGCAGAGGCGATGGCAACCAGAAAAGCAGTCTTTAAGGTCAAGAGTCTGAGAGGACAGTTATGTAGTGGCTCGAAAGGAGCACACGAAATAAGTTAAGACCAGATTCAAGTCCCACTGGGGCATTACGAAAGGAATAGGAGGAAAGAGGTGAGTAATACCCTTAAGAAATCTATTTACAATAGGGGACTTGAAAAGAGAAGGCTGATCAGGAAGGCGAAGAAAGGCCGAAAGATAGCCTTTAAGGGTGTCCAGAGCAAAGCCCTGCTGGGCCAAAGAAAGAATGAAGAGGAGAACCTCTGATAGGGGGGCAGAAAGGGGATCACAGCCTTTGCTGAGCACCACGCAACAAATTTGCTCCATCTATAGGCGTATACCGTTTTAGTGGAGGGACGCCTGGCTGCCAAGATGACATTACAGAAATCGGGAGGAAGGTCAAAAGCTGTCAACTTTCGCCGCTCAATCTCCACGCAAGGAGGTGGAGACTGGACAGGTTCAGGTGCAGGACCGTCCCCTCCTGCTGCAACAGAAGACCCTCCCGTAGAGGCAGTCTGATCTGAGGATCAATAGCCATGTTCAAGAGCTCGGGATAGCAGACTCTTCGTGCCCAGTCCGGAGCCACAAGGATGACTTGGGCCAGGTCGCGCTTGATCTTCTTCAGCACTCTGGGTAGAAGTGGTATAGGCGGAAAGGTGTATAGAAGACCGCAATTCCACTCGCGACGAAAAGCGTCGCCGAGCGAGTGCCGCCTTAGAAATGACAACGCGCAGAACTGCTGACATTGCGCGTTCTCTTCAGTGGCGAACACATCTAACCAAGGCTTTCCCCACTGCTGAAAGAGACCTTGCACTACCTCAGAGTGAAGACGCCATTCATGATCCATCATACACCGGCGGCCGAGTTTGTCCGCCCTGACGTTCAGGGAACCCGCCAGGTGTTGAACCACCAGGGACATGCCCTGATGCTCCAGCCATGTCCAGAGGCGGAGAGCCTCTTGACATAGGGTCCACGACCCCACCCGCCCCGTTTGTTGCAGTACCACATGGCGGTGGTGTTTTCCGTGAACACCTGCACTACTCTTTTTTAAAAAAAAATTTATTATTGTATTTATTGAAGTTTACACTTTAATAAAAGACATCTCTTGCTTCTTTAGCTAAGCAACATGGAAAGTACATAACATAATATAATATGTATAATAGAAGCATTAACATAAAAACTAAAAAACTAAAGGAATTGAATCCAATTGTAAACATATAAGAACCACAGTAGCGTCTTCAGAAATACACAGCGGGTATGTCTATGCATTATACATACATTAGGACACATGTCAGGTTGGTTACTAATGAGATACCAAGTATCAGTCATGTTTCAGTAGCCAGCATTACAAACACGGTGAAGTGTCTGCCGTGTCAGGGACCGGATCAGAGTTCAGTAGGGCATTTTCTGCTAAATATGCTTGATACAATCCCCAAAAGTTTTTATGGCGACTCTGGGGGGGCGGGGCGAGCAGCTCACTATACAATTCCATTTGTGTATTGCAGTATAACATGTCACGTGACCACTCCTGCATAGTGGGTGAGGGGCCACGCGCCCAGCGCATTGCAATTCTACACTTTGCAATCAATATACCCATGTCAACCAATCTTCGGATTTCCTTTTTTATTTTCTTAGTATAACCTAACAGGGCTATCAAAGGATTAGGGGATATAGACACCTCAGTGATGTCGCTCAGTTCCTGGAATATCTGCTTCCAATATTTGGCAACCGCAGGACATAAACCAGGCCACATGTAAAAAATTTGCAGGGCTCACTCTGCACCTTTCACACTCAGCTGTCTCGCAACCCATACCGAAAGAGACGCACGGGCGTGTAATAGACTATTTGTAGGTATTTGAAATGAATTAGCCGATAACGGCCGTTTAAGGAGACTCGCCGCGTCGCTTCGCAACAGTGTCTGCCGATGTCGTCATCTATAATCATATCTAGATCATTTTGCCACTCCAGCCTTGACTTTGTATAAACATTCTTGCAGTAGTTTTGAACTACACCATAAATGTTAGACACCAATCTGCAGGGGGACTCCAATTTTAATATGAATGTGAGAGGAGCTACCTCTGGTGGCTCCGCCATTTCGTCGTCTAGTATCTCTCGCATGGCGTGCCTCACCCTATGGAATTGCACTAATGGTGTGGGGTCGTGACTTTCGGTCTCTACATCAGCCCACGTACGTGCTCTACCTTCCAAGAAGAGGTAGCCAGCTTTAGTAATATTTATAGTCTTTAATGCCTTGAGCATTGCCCGATCCCCGCTCATAGGGAGCCAAGCACACCATTCCAGAGGGGCATTTGGGGAGTACAGTATGTTGCACGCCTGTCTCTTCACCAGATCGTGCCACGCATGTACAGTGGAATTAATGGAGTCGAGAATTCCCGTGCGACGATCGGGAGAGCAAAACAAGCGAGTGGGGATTTCAGTAGGGGCAGCAGCTACCTTTTCAATGTGTAAGTGTGGCGAGTCTAAGTTCTGGTGTATCCAATGGAACACGTGGGAACTTTGGCTACTCTATAATACAGGTCCGTATCTGGGGCTCCCAGCCCACCCAGGCTGTAAGGTAGGGTAAGCACCCTCCACTGAACTCGTGGTTGCTTTCCCGCCCAAGCCAATTTCGTTAATATGGATGTAATAGTTTTAAAAAAGTGTGCTGGAAGGACCATGGGTATATTTAAAAACAGAAACAAGAACCTCGGGAGAATCACCATTTTCATCAGCGATATACGCCCGAGCAAAGAAATAGGCAGTCGTATCCAACGATCCTCATCTTCCTCAAGCTTAGTAACTGCCCTTCCATAATTTCCCCTGAAAACTATCTCCGGGTCTGTGTGAATTTGTAAGCCTAAATATCGGACTGGGTCTGTAGCCCAAGTCAATGGAAAATCCAACTCGATAGGAGTCGTGGTTTTGGTCAAGGGAAATATTATGGACTTATTCCAGTTGATTTTTAATCCAGAAAGCTCCCCAAATCGGACTACTTCTCTGAGCACCGGGGACAGATTTACCTCTGGATTTCTAATGTAAAGCAAAGTGTTGTCAGCGTACGATGACACTATTAAATTGTAGTTGGGAAAACAGAGCCCACGGAATCCGTGGTATTCCCCAAGCGCACATGCTAGGGGTTCTGCTACTATAGCGTATAGAAGAGGGGACAGTGGGCATCCCTGCCTGGTGCCTCAGATATTTTTACGGGAGCAGTGACCATATCACCTATTCGAATTCTAGCAGAAGGCGAGTTGTACAGTACTGCTACCAATTTAAGAAATATTTCACCAACCCCCCATCCTTCCTAATACCGCCCCCATAAATGGCCATTCTACAGAATCAACCGCTTTTTCTGCGTCTAAGAAAACTGCTGTTGCTCTAACCTCTGGGTTAACATGATGGACTGTACCAAAGAAAGTGCGCAAATTGTATGTTAGGTTCCGGCCTGGTACAAATCCCGCCTGTTCTGTATTAGCCAGTTTCGGAACTAACAGCGCAAGGCGATTGGCTAAAATCTTAGCATATATTTTGGTATCAACGTTTAATAGTGACAGTGGGCGGAACGAGGAGCACTCGTCCGGGGGCTTACCGGGCTTCAGAATAGTAACTATCATGGCTTCCCTCATTGATGGGGGCATCTCTCCTGATTCACTAATCTCCTCAAACAGTGTTACCAGGTGGGGAACTAAAAGGTCCTTGAATTCCTTGTAGAAAGCCACTGTTAAGCCGTCCTGCCCCGGGGCACTTCCTGAACGCATATTCCGTAAGGCCTCGTGTATTTCCCAGGCCTCCAGCGGCCTCATCAGGTACTCATGATGCTCATTCGTGAGCCAGGGTAGTTTTATGTGTTCTAGGTAGTCCTGAATCATGCTATCATCTGCATGCGAACGAGAGCGATAAAGTGACGTATGGTACTGTCTAAATTGGTTTGCTATACTTTCAGGGTCTACCAACAATTCTCCCTCATCAGACTTAATTGTCGAGATCATTGAGGACTCTCTCCTATGCCGTAGTAACGCTGCCAGTGTGGCCCCCGGGCGTTCCCCCTCTCCGTAGCTTCTAGCAACTGCATATTTCCCCATATGTTTAACTTCACTATCAGCTACCTCATGATACTCCTCCAGTGTCCTTTTCAATTCTTCGTCCCCATTGGCTGCCCAATCACGTCGCAATGCAGTCTCCAGCTCGGAAAGGCGTTTTTCCAGGCTTTCTAGGCTGCCCCTAATAGCACGAATAGGGGGGGAATCTCCAAGTGAACGGGGCAGGTCGCTTGTGCGGGCTATGCAGCTCCAAAAGTACGGGAGCATGATCGGACAAGGTTCGGGGATGAACCTTACAGTCCCAGACCTCCGGGCATAAACCTCTCGACAATAGCCAATAGTCTATCCTCGTGTGTAGCTCATGTGGGGCAGAGTAATGTGTGAAACCCCCTTGTCCCGGAAATCGTGTTCGCCAAATATCTACCAAATCTAGGCATACAACTGCATCTGCAATGGATTTCGCTGAGGCCGAAGTACGGCGAATGGGACCACCTGATCGGTCCAGTGTTGGATCTAAGATGCAGTTAAAATCGCCTCCCACCATCAACGGCAGTGCAGTATCTATACAGGGACTTGAAAAAAGGGACTGATAAAAATGCGGATTATCATAATTAGGCCCATACACATTGATTACTAGCAAGTCAAGGCCCTTCCCCCTGCACCTGGAGATGGTATACTGCCCCTCCCCATCAGCTATGCACGGGTCTATTTTAATTCCTGATTTTGGATTGACCCACGTGAGTACCCCTATGGCGTGGGATGAGAACCCTGAGGCATGAAAGGAACCCTGTAATACTCTCTGTGTGAGGAACTTACTATCTATTGGTAAATGGGTTTCTTGCAATAGGGCTATATCTATATCGTGTCGTTTTAGATATGCAATGACGTTCCGTACCTTGCGGTGATTATTAAGGCCTCTGACATTCCATGTTAAAGATCTAATTAGCTGACTATCTCGTTGAGTCATCTTAGTGATGTCTGGGAATCCGTGACAAGCCTGACTATCCCTATGGCGTCCAACCCAAACAACTGGTCAGTGTGACTAAAATGTACCTTAGGAACAATACACTCTCTGTGGTTCAGAAAACAATCATCAATAAACACCCCCCCCCTCCCACGTTGCATCGTCCCAACTGGACGCAAACGACTTGCCCCCCCTCCCCAAAATCCAAACCAGTGCGGCATAGTGCCATCAGGTGGAGCACACACAGGGGCAGATGTTGCCTCTCCACCAACACTCACTCAGCTATCGCCGAGTGTGAATACTAGCCATTGAAAATCGAATGTGGCGTTTTGTGTCACCCATCTTGAAAACTCTTACTCAAATGAACAGACCAGGTGCCCAAAGCGAACCCCTTGTTGCCGAACTAGAGCTTATTAATCTCTTACACGGATACCATGCGCAATCCCAAGGCCCACAGTGACCTCCCCCTTCAGGTCGACAGTTGATCACTGTAAGGGTAGTAGATAAGGGCTTCTCAAAAGACTGTCGCGCAGATGCAATGAATGAAGCAGCAGTACCACTAGATGTGCACCCCAAGCGCTCAAATAACCGTGCATGCATTACGTTTGTCAGGAGGGGCGCAATTATAATGGGCCGTCCAGAACAGCTGGGCGTCGTGATACTGACATAGTAGGGGCACTCTCTCCTGTATGACCAATCAAGATCGCAGCGACTGACAGCTCAGTGTGATTGTCAAGGAGCAACATGTCCTGCAAAGCTAAGGAGTCCAACAACCCCCCACCACCCTCCTCCCCCTCCTTGTATATGTCCTGCTGGAAATATAGTGACAGGTTCAGTTCTAGTCATTTTCATCCATAGTGCCTCCTGCAGCACCCTGCAACTTTTCTGCGTCATTCTTGCGTTGCTGCTTTGTGGAGTAGTCCTTTAGCGCTTTCTGCAGGGATTTAGGATCTAGGAAGATCTTCGAAACGCCATTCATCGTTACTCTGAGACGTGCAGGGTAGAGCATAGCATAGTCAAGGTCTTGGGCGCGCAGTGCACGCTTCAGCGGGGCAAACTGCTTCCGAGCCTCCTGCACCTTAGCAGTGAAGTCAGGGAACAGCGAGATAGTAGAACCCTCATAATGCAGGTTCCCTATTTCTCTGGCTCTTTTTAGAGCTGCATCTCTATCCCTGTAGTTCAGGCAATAATCGGGCGCGGTGGTGCACCCGGAGGTGGTCTAGGGCCCAAAGAGTGGTGCGCACGCTCAATTACGAACATGGAGGAGAAAGTTTCACGGCCCAGTAGGGTCACTAAGAGAGATTCAGTGAACAATTCCATGTTTCCTGTGGCAGTGGACTCAGGAAGGCCAGTAATTCGTATGTTGCTTCTTCTGGACCTGGCTTCCAAGTCCTCCGCCTTATCCTGTAGCTGCGCAAGAGCCTTGCTCATCTGCTTTTGCACCACATCAGTCTCCATGTGTGCCGCCTCCACCTCCGTCACGCACCTCTCCGCCATGTCTAGTCGTCCAGAGTGTTTATCAAGGCGTTCGGACATACGGTCCATACGATAGACCAGCGAGTCAATTTTCCCATCTATCGAGCGAAGACTTGCTTGCATAGTAGCTAAGATTTGACGGAGGTCTGCAGGCGTTTCCTCCGCCATATCACACTGTTCTGGGGGGGGGGGGGGGCTGGGAATCACCCTGCTCCCGGGTTCTAGTTTTAAGTTGTTCAAATGGGAGCTTGGTCTGGACCTTATCCACCTTCCCCATCGCTGGAGGGACCGTGCTGTCTGCAACCTCCTGGATTGGCACCACCCCAGGGGACAACACAGTAGGTACTTACAGTAATGAAGGCACAGGCAAAAAAAAGCAATTGGGGGTGTTCCCCCCACTTGTTTCACCAATCAACCAGGAGCAAAAAAGATGAGGCGTGGGGTAGACAGAGGGGGGGCCTCCACAGGATTCGGCCTGTCCTGCAGGATTCACTAGGATCTTTGCCCCACAATTAGGCGCCACTTCTCAAATCAACTACCCTTTCTCGTGGGGCAATCGTGAGCTGAGAGGAGGTATGGGTGTGCTTCCCCTATAGGCTTATTAAAGTAGCCACCCCCTGTTCAGTGCGCTTCCCATGCCCAGGATCCAGTCCTCCTTTTGTGTTAATAGGGGCTGATTGGGGCCTCAGGTCTCCCAGCAGCAGCGCGGCGGCACATTTATCACCTGAGCCATGGGGATGGGGTTTCACAGGCCGACGATAGGCCTCTCACCGCTGCCCTACAGGCTCGTCCTTTCTTCGCGCTACAAGATATTCCGCCTCCCCAGGGGGGCACAAGCAATAGCAGCGCAGCCTTCACCTCGGATCGTCAGGGCTGGAGGACCCTCAGTAAGCCGCTCAGCTGCTCTCGAGCCGCACTGCGGCACTCAGCAGATTCTCCGGTCACCGCCGCAGGGCCCAGACATGCCCCAAGTCAGGCTTCCAGTTTCGCTGGCACAGTGAGTCTACATGTAGTAGGGGCCCCAGGCAGTGCCCGCGCTCCTCTCCATAGGGTCGCGGATCAGATACGCCACAGCAATCATGATAGCAGGTGCGCCTCCACCGCAGAGGCACCCCCCGGGAGAGCACTGCACCTCTTTGCAGGCTTCAATGGCGGTCAGCAGTGCACACTTCTTCGCCGCGGGATCCGCAAGGCCTCTGCTCCACGCCACCGGCCGTTTTCAGCAAGGATCAACGCAGAAGTGCTTCCGCTATACAGGGCACTCACTGCTGGGCAAAACAATCGGCAAAAACGCCAGGAAATTGAAGGATAGGGTCAATGGC
Source organism: Calotriton arnoldi (assembly GCA_963921515.1). Classification (NCBI taxonomy): domain Eukaryota; kingdom Metazoa; phylum Chordata; class Amphibia; order Caudata; family Salamandridae; genus Calotriton; species Calotriton arnoldi. Next base: position 932,057 of record CAWUFW010006840.1, on the reverse strand, counting down.
TCAGCGGTGCTCCGCTAACGCGCAGCCATTTTGCGAGCCGGCAAGCTCCGCCCCCCCACCTGCACTACTCTTCCCTTGACAGAAGGAAGGAATGCTTTCAGTGCAAGACGGATCGCCCGGAGCTCCAGAAGTTTGATGTGGAGCCCGAACTCCGCCGGAGACCATAGGCCTCTGATCTCCGCCTCTCCACTGTGGCCACCCCATCCCAGAAGTGACGCATCTGTCACCACCGTGGAGTCTGGTTGGGGAAGGGAGAGGTATCTGCCGTTGACCCAATCCTGGTTCGCTAGCCACCACTGCAATTGGTGTGCAGTGCCCTCCAAAATCTGGACGACATTGGAAAGATTCCCCTGATGCTGTGCCCACTGTAACTTCAGGTCCCACTGCAGAGCCCGCATATGTCACCTGGCATGATCCAACAGCAGGATGCAGGGGGCCATGAGGCCCAGCAGCCTCAGAGCCATTCTCACCGAAATCCAGGATAGAGGCTGAAACATCGGTATCATAGCCCGAATATCCAGGACTCGCTGCTCGGGGGGGATAAGCCCGAAACTGCGCTGTATCCAGAACTGCTCCGATGAAAAGGAGCTTCTGAGAGGGAATCGGGTGTGACTTCGGCACGTTGATAGTGAACCCCAGCGAATGCAGGAGATCCATCGTAGTCTGGAGGTGGGAGACGACAGCCTGGGGCGAGCCCACCTTCAACAATCAGCCGTCGAGATAGGGGAAGACGGGAACCCCTGATCTGTATGAGCTGCGACCACCACCATCACTTTTGTGAACACCAGAGGGGTGCTGGTAAGGCCAAAGGGGAGCACGGTAAACTGAAAATGCTCGTGGCCTACCGTGAACCATAGGTAACGCATGTGGGCTTGCAGGACGGGGATGTGGAAATAAGCATCCTGCAAGTCCAAAGCTACCATCCAGTCTCCAGGGTCAAGGGCAGACAGGACATGAGCTAATGTCAACATTTTGAACTTCTCCTTCCGGAGGAAGCGGTTGACGTCCCTGAGATCCAAGATAGTACGCAGGCCTTTGTCCTTCTTGGGCACCAGGAAGTAGTGGGAGTAGCAACCACGACCTACTTCTGGGAAAGGGACTCGCTCGATAGCTCCCTGGGCCAAGAGAGCAGTAACAACCTGACGGAGAAGGGCCAAGTGATCCTCTGACATGCGATGGAGTGTTGGTGGCATGGAGGGAGGGGTAGTCTCGAAGGGGAGGGAGTTCGCCCCTTCGGACTATCTGCAAAACACACCTGTACGACGTGATGTTGTGCCAGTGGCGGAGGTGATGGCGGATCCTGCCGCCCACTGGCAACTGGTGGCCCTGAAATGTCAGATTAGGAGGGCTTAGAGGCTGCTGCAGAGGGGGCACTGGTGGACTGGCCAGCCCGCTGGCCCCCAGACCCATGGCGTTGGTTCCCACGTCCCCGGCCACGCAGAGGCTGGGTAGCTTGCACCGGCCTGCGGCCCTGGGTGGAACGTGGTGGGGCACCCCTTCCGTAGCCACGTAAGGGGCGAAAGGCAGACTGCACAGGACGAGAGGTGGCAGCGAGGCCCAAGGATCTGGCCGTAGCTCTAGAATCCTTGAAGCGCTCAAGTGCATGGTCCGCCTTGTCGCCAAACAGACGACGGCCATCAAAGGGCATGTTCAAAAGAGTCGATTACGCATCCCCAGAAAAGCCAGTGGATCTCAGCCAGGCGTAGCGTCTTAGGGCTACTGATGTAGAAATCGTTCTACCCAGGAGGCGGAGGTGTCCAGCCCACAGCGGATGGCGAACTTTGCTGCATCTCTCCCCTCTGCAACTGCACGGGAGAGTGTGACCCCGGCCTCGTCCGGACACTGCGGCAGCACCTGCGCAACCATATCCCACACAGAGTGGGTGTAACGGCCCAAGAGACATGCAGTGTCCACAGACCACAGTCGTAAGCTGGCGGAAGAAAACATCTTCCCAAGATGGTCCAGCTTCTTGGATTCCCTATCTGGGGGAGCAGAAGGGAACGCGCCTTTGGATGTTGAGGCTTGGACCTCCAAGCTCTCGGGGGTAGGGTGTTGGGAGAGGAAAATGGGGTCGGCCGGGCGGTGGCTTCGGAAAATCATCCTATCCACAGGAGCCCCTGTGCTAGGCCTGGACCAAGTTCCTAGAAGGATGTCTGTGAGGGCCTCATGAACGGCAGCAGGGGCTCTGAAGAGGCCGCTGTCGGCTGAAGCACCTCAGTCAGCAGGTTCGTCTTGACTGCCACCGTAGGAAACTCAAGGCCCAAGGCCTCAGGCGCACTACGCAACACCACAGCATAGGAGGCTCCCTCCTCCGTAGCCACGTCAGGGGGAGAAAGCATGCCAAGGTCTGGGGAGGTATTCAGACCACTGACTTCCCCCAACTCCTCTCTCCAGTCCGGCTCCTCCAGCTGGTCAGCCAACGGGTCAACAGACCCCTCCCAGTCCTCCACACCTTCCTCTGGCTGCCACTCAGGGCAATAGGGAACGCCAGGGGAGAACAGTGGCACAAAAGTACCGGTCGGCGTCAGTACCGGCATCGGTCGACGCCGGTCCGGCTCAGTGTCCAAGACGAGGGGGAGGCCGGGGTCCACGCCGGCCGGGGACACGACCGGCATCGGAGTTGGCGGTGGCATCGTCAAAGGAATCGGTGCCGGAGGAGGTGTCGTGAGGTCGACCGGCACCGTTCCGGATCCAGGCCTGGATCGCTGGGGGCCATGCGGCGCCGATGCAGGAGCCGGCGGCATCGAAGGCCTAGAGTCCCCAGCTGGGCCGGAAGGCGCACCAGCGGAGTCATGCTGCCCAAAGATGGAGTGGAGGACTTCGTAAACGGCACGAAGCTGGGCAGGGGACGCTCCGGCTCCCGGGAAGGGAGGGAAGCTCAGAGCCGTCCCAGTATGCTCCCCGGGCAGAGCCCAAGGACGACGAGCTTCCGTGCCCCACGTCGGCCAACGGACGGGGAGAAGGGGAAGAGCAACGGTGCTTCTTCGCCTTCTTCTTGTGCTTCGACTTACCCTAAGACGAAGACTTCGATGAGGAGTGATGGTGGTGACTCCGCGACCGGTCCCGCGACCTCCCTCTCGACCGGGACCTCGAGCGGCGCGGAGCTGACTGCAGGGCCACCTGAAGCTTTCGGGACCGGTCTCGCAAATACTTCGGGTTCAAGGCCCGACAGTCGGAGCACGACTTCGGGTCGTGGTCACGCTCCAGGCACCAAAGGCGCACGAGGTGCGGATCCGTGACTGACATCAGCTTGTGACAAGAGTCACAAGGCTTGCAGCCGATACGCTGATGTGACATCCCTTCGTGCACCAGGAGTCGAACGACTCGAAAAAGATGTCGACAAAAAGTAAAAAAAACACTAGTCAAAAAAAATACTAAGGGTACTGCTCTCGCCGTATATGCACTGGCTGGCACGGAAAAAGAAAACTGACGTCAGCACGCAGGGGCGGTGTCTAAGTAGATACCGCGACGCCATTCTGGCGATCAAGACGCCAACGACGAACGCAGAGTCGACCAACGCCACCTACCGACACGCAGGGGTACTGCTGAAGAAAAATTCTCCAGATCCAGTCTGACGCCGGGGGGTAATTCTAGGGTAAGGAATCTATAACTAACAGTCCCTTTCAGATTAGAGAAGCAACAGAAGAATACTTTTTGAAGATCACATTTAATGATAGACATTGAATCACTGGAATAGATGCTCGTGGGTCTTGGTTGTTTATGTTATTATTTTGCTTTATTGTGTATTTCCAAAAAAGAGCGCAGCCAATGCGTTTCACCTTACAAAGGCTTCGCCAGGGTAAGAGATCGAAGCCAGCGCAACACACAAGATTCTTCTCGGCGTAGGCTGGAAAAAAATGTAGTGATTTACTACTGTAATAAATATTCACAAACTGCGTCCAGATAGGCGAGTCCTCCACGATCCTGTGGTTCATATATACAATTCACTTCTCTTTAGTAATATCCAAGCTTTGTTCCTTAAAAGCTAGTAATTGCAAAACAACCTTTCTGCAAATTTACCACAGAAATCCTAATTCCAAGACTTCTTGATGTCATTGATGAAATTACCACAGGAATCCTAATTCCAAGACTCCTTGGTGTCCTGTTTGGGCCGTGTACGGCACCAACATTCTCCGTCCGTGTTTGGAAGTGTAGTCGAATGTTTATTGTTTTTTTTTTTTTTTTGATCGACTACACTTCCAAACATGGGTCGAAGCTGATATTCCACCAAGTGGGAAAGAATCCCTCTAGATGACCCCCGACTGGTGTTATGTGGTTGGGGGGGGGGAGGGGGGGAGAGGTAAGTCAGGGCATAATGGCAGCTCCTTTAAGGAGCCACCTTTACCTCTGCCTTTTGAGTTGTTCCCTCTGTAGGATACTCGAATTAGCCTCTGGGAGAGGGGTGTTGGGCGTGTGAACTTTAGTACGAGGTGGAGGTTTCCGGGGAGTTGGTCTGGGAACCTCCATGGTAGGATGCACAGTGAAAGGAGCCGCGGGGGGGTAGGGGTTTGAAGGTCACCCTTTGCTTTAGCTTTATCAGTGTCCTTCTTTATCTTTTCTAAGAATTGGTCAACCTGTGATCCAAAGAGATAATGCCCATCGAAGGGCAGGTTGAGCAAATTTTGCTGGACCTCCAGTTTGAAACCGGAGATATGGAGCCATGCATGCCTGCGCAAAAGGATACTAGAGTTGACCCACCTAGCAGCAGTGTCAGCAGCATCTAAGGCACAGCGGATGAGGGTGTTGAAGATCTGTTTCCCTTAAGAGACAATTTTCTAGCTCCTTTGCCTGTGCTCTTCTGGGAGATATTGGAGGAGTTCCCCCATTTGATCCCAATGGACACGGTCGTACCTAGAAAGCAGCCCAGTGGAATTGGAAATCCGCCAATGGTTGGCCGATTGCGCAGCTACCCTCTTACCTGAAGCATCTATTTCATTACTCTCTTTATCTGGTGGAGGAGCATCACCAGTGCTTTGAGAGCTGGCCTTTTTACGGGAGGAAGCGACTACTAGGGAGTTGGGTGTAAGCTGGCCCCAGAAGTAGAGCGGGTCAGTTGGGGAAGCCTTATATTTTTTGTCCACCCTTGGTGTTATGACTCAGGCACATACTGGGTCGTGAAAAATGTCTGGGGTGTGATGGAGCATGGGCAGATACTGAGCAGAGCAGTGGGTGGAGGATGGGGTCTCGAAAAGGAAATCCTTCTCCAAAGTCTCAGTATGGAGATCCACCTTGCAAGAGGAGGCAGCTCTACCAATAAGGTCGTGGTAGGAGGTGGCATCATCAGGAGGGGAGGGCAGGGAGCAGGTCAGGATCTATGTCCACTGGAGGGTCAGTGTCATAATTGTCCCAGGGATCATCCTCCAGAGGGATGTCGAAGGTATCCCCTTCCCCGTCCCCCAACGTCTGAATCAGGTGTTGACTTTCTTGCGCTGCTTCAGTGGGGGTGGCATGTCCAAGGCTTCTTCAAAGGACAGTTGCCGTTTCGATGGTTGAACAGCAGATCCCGGAGGGCGTGTGAGTATTCGGCCCATGTGGGAATGTATCATAAGATGCTTCTGGAGGGCGTCCATCTCTTCCTGCAATTTATGACGAATTGGTTCGCCAGTCCCCAATCTCTGCTTGGACTTGCTGGTTGGAGCTGAAGGTCGCTGCTCTGACGCAGATTTCGGCTTTGACATCAAAGATGGAGGCTCCGATGCCCAGCTTGGCTCCTAGGCAGGTGAGGTCAGTGCCGAAGCAGTTGGTCTTGCTGGTTTCTTCGATGCCAGGCTGGGCGATACGTTCGAAGATGTTGGTCAGTGCCGACCATGGCCCAAAGGCAGTGGTGGCCTGGCAGTCTGTGTCTGATGCGCCAGAGTCCAGCGTGGGATCGGTGTCAAGTTGGGAGGTACTGTACTCACAGCTGGCTGCGCTGGTGGAAGATATTTGAATTTCAGCCCAGAGCGGTCCTCGAGGGAGAAAGTTCCTTTGTCCGCAGCAGACACTTGTGGATGGTGTTCCCCCTCGATATCCTCATTGCAGAAAAGGTCCGGGGTGTCGGCTCCGGTCCTCTGAGACATCTTGAGGCATCGAGCCCGATGGTCGCGTGGTGTTTTCTTCTAACGGAAGAAGCGGCAGGCATTGCAAGCAGCCTCGTTGTGCTAGGGGCAAATTTTAGACCTGATGGAGATTGGTCCGAGGATATTTTGTGTGACAGCAAGGAAGGCATAAGTTACATCACCATGAGGACATGGTGGGCGATATGCACCTGAAGGCGGAAGAAAGCCCCAAAGGGCGAAGGCCCATGTGGGTCCGAGGTCGATGAAAAGCAGACGGTCAACTCAGGAGTCATTGAACCGAACAGAAGGGAAATAGAAACGCGATCAATAACAATACTGACAGCGGGAAAGAACCGTGTAAACCGAAACAATGCACCACAACGGTGTCGAAGTGCAGCACGGGAGTCCGAACCAGACGGCGAAAAGAAAACAATCTAACAATGGAGTTGATAACCATGCGCATTACCAGCAGGAGGAGGAGTCACAATACCCCATGACTCGAAAGACTTTCTTTGAAGAAAATCAACTTGTGAACATCCGGGCCCAACACTAGATGGCAGGATTATGCACAGCAAGAGTATCTAAAGCCACACATGCTTCAAACACTAAGTTTGCTCAGAAACCGACTGAGTTGTCTGTCAACGCCCACCCTACTGCTTTCAATGCCATGCTGCTCCAGGAACAAAGCAATGAACATTGTGTGCTGGTAGCCTATGCAAGTAGAGCACTCACGGACACTGTGTAAAGATATTCCCACATTGAGAAGGAGGCCACAGAAATTTCTTTCGGGTTGTAAACATTTTCATCAATATCTATATGGCAATCACTTTCTCATGGGAATACTCGCTTGAAGTATATTATAGGCCCAGCGAAGGGAACCTAGTATACTCCCTCACAGCATCCGTGGAAAGCAACATAAAATGGCTCAAAACTCCGAAAGAGTTGTACATGCGACGGGTAATCAGCAGATGTTAGAAATGGGGGTCTCTAGTTGGCAATGGTTTGCACCTTGTTCCAGCAGGGACCCTTCCTTCTAATCAGGATAAGGGAGTTACACTCCTAAAATAACCCCTGCTCACCCCCTTGTTAGCTTGGCACGAGCAGTCAGGCTTATCTTAGAGGCAGTGTGTAAAGCATTTGCACATAACCAACAGTAATACAGTGTAAGCACTACAAAAGGACACCACACCAGTTTAGAAAAATATCCAATATTTTTATATACTTTAAGACAAGACCAAAAACGATAAAGAATCCACAATACAGTACTTGAAAAAGAATCCACAATACAGTACTTGAAAAATAGATACTTTGCAAGATGTCTCCTAAACTGCAGAAATACTTCAAAAAAACAGTTCGTACGAGTCGGTAGCTCCGTCCGGGGCTACCGCAAGGCTGCAAACAACAGAGTCGAACAGTTCCAGCCGACCGCGTCGATACGGGCCAGCAAAAGCAGGAAAAGACTCGGTAACAGTACCTTACTCGTTGTGGCTTACACGGGGGGTGCGAGCCGGTCGTGGCAACCGTCGCGGTCGCGTTGCAAAATGGAAGCGGTGCAGGGCGCGGTGTCTTTTCGATGTGGTGCAGGCAGCGGCACGGTGACGTTCGTCCAGACGGCATCGGTGAGACCAAGGCTTACGGTGCAGGGGGAGACGGGGCTTGTTGCGGTGCTGGCAGGTTGCGGTGCAGACGACAGAGCCAGTTGGCGGGAGCTGGCGTCGGTCGGCCCAGACGGCTGTGTGGGATGAGGCGGTGCATCGTGAAACTTTACAAGCGGTGCCCCCAACCACAATGCGGTCACAGGTGTCGAGTCAGCAGCAGCGACAGTGTCAGTGAGACCAGGATAGCGAAGTGAAGCGAGGCGGTGCCGACTGCTGTGCCCACAGGTCACGGTGCAAGCAGCGGCTCGGTGGCGGCGGCAATCGTCGGTGAGACCAGGGTTGCGGTGTGAGATGCGGACGGGGCAGTCTGCGATGCCGTCAGGACACAGAGCCAGCGACGGAGTCGGTGACGGAGTCAGTTGCGGTTCCCTTCTCTGTGGCAACGGAAACAGCGGTTCCGGAAGCGGTACCCAGAGGTTGGTGAAGTCTTTGCAGTCCCTGAGACTTCAGAACAGGAGGCCAGCTCAATTTCAGGCCCTTGGAGATACTCAGCACAAGTAAAGAAAGTTCAGTCCAGTCCTTTCACTGCCCAAGGCAGAAGCAGCAACTGCAGGCCAACCCAACAAAGCAACAACACAGCAAAGGGGCAGTACTCCTCCTGGCAGCTCTTCCAGCTCTTCTTCTTGGCAGGTTCCTCGATTCCAGCGAGTTCTAAAGTTCAGGGGTTTAGGCTCCACTTTTTATAGCCCCAAATCCTTTGTTCTCTCAGGCAGAGAGTGCCTGTGCCCAGCCAGAACCAGTTCTGCCCTCTCTGGTGTGGCTTCCTGGCAGGAGGTGGAGACGGCATTGTCGGAGGCAGACCAGGACATTCAGGTGCAAGGAAATCTCCTCCCCCTACTCTGAATGCAGCCCAGGTCTATTCAGCCCTTTCCTGACCCACCTAGACTATCCGGAGCCACTCCTGCTCCCCAGCCCCTGTCATCCAAAACCCAGACAGTCACTCCACAAACCCAGCAGAGGCCTGCTGGATGGCTGAGCAAGAAAATACCTACTTTCTAAAAGTGGTATTTTCAAACACAGAATGTAAAATTCACCTTCACTAAAAGATGCATCTTTAGATTTTGAGTTCAGGCATACTAAACTTTATTTTCCTACCTAGTTCCCAGGGCCAGTTATGTTTATAAGATGTTATAAACACACTCCCCATTCTGTCCTATGGGGAACAGGTAGCCTTGCAATAGTGAAAAACGAAATTGGCAGTAATTCACTATCAGGACATGCCACACACACCAGGGCATGTCCTACCTTTCACATACACTGCACCCTGCCCACAGGGGTACCTTGGGCCTACCTTAGGGGTGACTGACATGTAAGAAAAGGGAAGGTTAGGGCCTGGCAAGTGGGTGCACTTGCCAAGTTGACATGGCAGTCCCATGCCAAGTTGACATGGCAGTCCCAGACTGCATACAGGCTCTGCAATGGCAGGCCCGAGTTACATTTACGGGCTGTTTGTGTGGGTGGCACAATCCAGTGCTGCAGCCCACTAACAGCATTTGATTTACGGGCCCTGGCACACTCGGTGCACTTTGCTAGGGACTGACACATAAATCAAATAGGCCAATCATGGAAACACCAATCCATAACACATTTTACCACAGGAGCACTTGCACTTTACCACTGATCAGCAGTGAGAAAGGTGCGCAGAAACACTAAGCCAGCACAAACAGAGTCAAAACAGGGAGGTCAGAAAGCAAAAACTCAGGGGAAACACGCCAAAAGATGCCAAGTCTAACAAGATCCCACTCTCGACCACTAAAATTCAAGAGACCACTCAAAGGGACAAATGTCTTGAGTTAGCAAAGAAAGCCATGGTACACAGTGGATGAAAGACGTTGCTAAGCATGCTCAACTCACCTACCGGAAGACAGAACACAAAACCTAGCTAATGGCCTTATACAACATTTGCGGTGAGCTATCAATAACGGAAAAGTGTTTGCTGTTGCAGGGAAACTGAACTGTCATTCCTGAGGCATTAGTTCCTCAAGTGAGCTAACTAGCGATTAATAAACACTATAGGGTCATCGAAACGAAAATGCACCTGTGACAGAAAGAGTGGTTTTCGGACACTGACTGCAAAATTGAGACTACCGGCTCAAATTAAGCACTGGCCCTAGGTACCGACAGGACTGGAGTTTTAAACTGCCTGAACTGAGGTTTCTCCTGAGGACATATGAGGTAAGTAGATTTCGGATGATGGGCGGATCTTTTCCATAAAAGGCCCTATGACAATGCACAAGACCTTAAAGTAGATTCTTTTTTGGACCAGCAGCCAGTGTAGCGCTGCCAGGGCCGCCCTGGCTGATTGATGTTTGGGTAGTTTGAGCACAACTCTGGCTGCAGTGTTCTGAACCATTTGCAGTCTTTATCATGAACTGTGGACACCCTAGATAAAGGGAGTTCCCATAATCTAATCGTGAATTTATAAGAGACTGCACAACAACTTTCCTGGTGGATTGCGGTAGTAAATATAGGAGTCATCTTAGGAATCTAAAAACGCTGAAACTTGAGCCCGCTAGTTGTCTGGCTAGTGTTTCCATTGAAAGATGTTCATCAATCCAAAAACCCAAACTTTTAACTGCTTGCGTAGGCTTGGGTAATTCTTCTAGTTGTTCTGGCCAGGATAGTGCCAGCCACCTGTTATTGCCTACCACAAGCACCTCCGTTTTGTCGCCATTAAGTTTCAGGCTGCTAGCAGCCATCCAATCTATAACTTTATTAAAACACGTCTTAAGGAGAGTGGAAGAGTGGCTAACTTCATGCGTAAGGGCCATGATGATCGGAGTGTCATCTGCATATGACACTATGGCAAAACCATGTGATAGTACAATTTCCGAAAGGTGTAAAACATACAAATTAAAAAGTGTGGGGCTAAGGGAGGATCCTTGTGGGACTGCGCACTGGAGGGATTGAAATGCAGAGCATCTTCACACACTTGAAAACTTCTGTCAGCCAGAAAAACTTTCAGTCATTTAATGGCGTCTCCTGTGATTCCAACTTCGCTGATCCTCTGGATGAGGGTGGGATGTGACGGCATCGAATGCTGCACTCAGGTCCAGAATAATCATGGCCACAACCTGCCTGATCTAGGATTGCCCGGAGTACCTCTGTAGCTATCAACAAAGCCATTTCTTTTTTTAAAAAAAATCTTTTTATTAAACCAATGTCAGATACAGTATATATAGCACTTGTCCGGCAATATTTGGAGATACATACATTAAATGGTACAATATTTTGATCACATATTTTAACAGTTGTTCCGGATCTTATCAACTTAACCCCAAAAGAACTCTAACAGCCCCCTTCCCCTCAATCGTCTAAATATTGCACTAATCTCCCCCCCCCTCACAGGCCACGATATGTCTCCCATTGTTGCCATATTTTCTCCCATTTGCGTGGGAAGCCCCTACTCTCATATACGATTTTTTCTGCGGCACTGCACCAGTCCAGATCGGCTTTCCACTGACCCACCTAAGGAGGAAGAGCGGCCCCCCACGCCCTGGCAACGTTCCTCTTGGCCACCATGGCTGCCACTAGTAGCCATAACTTCTGATATTTAGGCCATGTCTGCTCCCCCGTGACACATAATATATGCCATCTAGCATCCACAGGGATTTCCTGCCCCAAAACCTCCGACATTACTCGTACAACAAAGCCATTTCTGTACTACTGCCTGTCTTGGAGTCTGTTTGCGTAGGATGAAGAATTATCATAGGATTCGGAAACCTAGATCGGTGCTTATTAACATGCTTTTATAATATTTTGCTGGCTGCAGGAAGCAATGAGATCAGCCTATAGCTTTCTGCTAACGGTATCTGCTGCCGATTTTTTTAAAGCTGTTTTACCATTGCATGTTTCCATTTTTGTGGGACTCAACCTGTTTCCAGAGAATGATCGAGTATATCCAGAACATTACTGTTACGAAGAAGGAATCTCCAGACGCAGGTAAGGAAAGGTATTTATTTACAGTTTCCACAATTCCCCCAACATACAGCATAAGACAAATCAACCTCCGCGTTATGTTGCTCAACACTCACTCTGAGGCTCCCAACATTCTAAGGCAGCCTCACGATCAACAGAAGGGCAATACCACTAAGGGAGAGAAGGAAGGGGGGAAAGGAAAAGGGAGCAGGAACTGGGTATACTACAATTAAAACTACAACATAAGGAAGTAAAGAATTATAATACCAACATTAGGTAAGAGAATATAACAATTACTATGGAGCCGCCCTGAGCTAGGATATTAGGTTGGGCCGGATCTGCAGGGGATCCTGACTTAATTGACCTGAGGATAATTTCCATATCTTCCTGACTCAAGGCGGGGAAAGCCGACAAAGTGAGGCCTGACCACTGTCTTACCGGGGGAATCATATTAGCAGTAGGCGATGGTAATAGGAATAGGATTTTGTTAACTTTCTCGAGAATGAAATTGGCTAACGAGTTGTATCTTTTGATAGAAAGTGGGTGGCCGGTAGAACAGGAAGGGAGACTCATTAAATTCTTTATTACCTTGAATAACTCCTTAGAGGACTAGGGGGCACTTTCCATTTTTCCTTAAAATGGTCGTATCTGGCATGCAGTATGGCTCTCTTATAGTCTTTTATGGCCAGTCTATATAGAATTTTGCTATCATTATATGTCTTCCTCCATTATCTTTCCCTTGTTTTGGCTATTTTCTTCCACAGGGTAAATTCTGGTGTACACCATGTGGCCATTCTTTTAGTTTGGCTTGGTTTGGGAAGTTTCAGAGGAACTCAAGGCTCTAGTGTATTAATAAGCCAGTGTAGAAGTTTATTTATTCAGCGCGTCCTGCGATTCCCTTACATTAAACTTGGACCACAGTCGCTTGGGTTTTTGGGGAAGGGGCTGTTATTTCTGAAACTTCAAGCCAGAAGGAGACTATAACATGGTTGGACCAAGGTATATGAAAGGCCTCATCTGCGGCCAACTTATTAAGATTTGTGAACACGGGATCAAGAAGATGCCCATGTTCGTGGGTGGTTGTTTTAACAATTTGGCGCAGTTGAAGTGCTTCAAGGTCTTGGGTTATAAGTTTTGCGTTTTCACAACCCTTTTCTTCAAAATGCAAATTATGGTCGCCTAATATTGTGAAGTTAGCTTTCCATGGGCTGTGTTCAGCCACTAACTCTGGTTGCGCTTCGACAAACTGGGAGACCAACCCAGGAGGGCGGTATACTACGATCCCAGAGAATGTAAAAGTCGAGCTCACCTCCAGAGCAAATTGAAGACTCGCACAGCCCTGTATATCAGTGGGAGTAAAATTGGCAGCCAATTCCTCTTTATATATTCTAACTACACTCCCCCCCCCCCCCCACCTCCTCCTCTTCTCCCCTCTCTATTTTGACTGGTTATTAAAAAGCCAGGTGGAAGGGCCATGGCAATAACTCGTTCTTGAGCCAGGTTTCTGATAAAAACTTGGCGTCCGGTCTTCTTTCCTCTATGAACAGAAAAAGCTCTGCACTGTGCTTAGGGAGGGATCTGCAATTCAGTAGGTACATTTGCAATTTGTAATGGCAGCTGGATGCTTTTGAACACAGTCTTACTAGTGGATGTACTACCGCATCCTCCCTTCCAGTTACAATTCTGGCAGGGTAAGTTGTTCGCTTGCATTGTTCTCCTACAATTGTTCTTTATGGAGTTGTTAATTAGGCGCAGTTCTTCTGACGAGAAGGTTCGTCCCATCTTAAAATGAGCAAAGTTTCTAGCCCCTTGCCCCGGCCGGGCGCAGACAGGCTTGCCTTTGATGCGCCCGCTCATGCGTCCGCGCCATGGTGTGCCTTATATACCAGGCCGGACTTCTGCTAAACAACTATACCGCACTGCCAAAATGGCAGTTCTTGTCTGTAATAATGGCAACCCAGTTAGTGGCTCTGAACATGGGCGCGGTACACTCCGTAAGGTAGCCCCTTCTCTTAATATTGCACAAAAGGTTCCCCCATAAAATCAAGTAAAAGATTAGCAGCACAAGTTAAGTAAAAGTAGGAGCCCACGATCAGAAGCACAAACAGTTAAAATTAATTAAAACTAGAGAGTTAAAATAGTAAGTTAAAACAGACTCCTCCGATACTGTAGTGGAGTTGCAGAAAATGAGTACGCCCGCCTTCAAACAAAAGTATTATGCAGGAGGAAATAAGGCAGGGCTTGCTCAGTTGAAAGCTCAAACACATCGACAAAGAATCAGATTCAGGGACCGCATAGTCAGTGTGCGCACCATGATGCTACTACAGCACCGGAGTTCAAACGCTACTATGCCGACTTATACTCTGTTGAACAGTTAAGTCAAACAGCTGCTGCTGATTACGTGGCCCATGAGTCCCCTGCATGTCTGCCCGCAGAGGATGCTCTTCGGTTGGAGCAGGACAAAGTAGGATGAAGCCCTCGCTGCCATAGCAAGGCTTTAAATAGGTAAAGCACCAGGACAAGATGGGCTCAGGTCCACTTTTTACTAATCTTTTGCTACACAGCTGCCGCCTATCCTCACTCGCATCTACAACTATTAGCGAACAGGGCACCCTTACTGATACAATGATGATCACTACTATCATGGTAATCCATAAACCTGGAAAGATCCCACCCTATGCTCCTCCTACAGACCCATTTCCCTCCTTAATGTCTATGCTAAAATCTTTACAAGCATACTAGCTGCCCGACTGGGCCTCTATGTGCAGGGACTGGTAGACCCAGACCAAGTTGGGTTTATACCCAAGAGAGGGAAACCGCTATTACAACGCGGCTGTTACCACGCATTACCTTCACAACGCAGCCGTTACAATGCAGGTACAGTTATCATGCATAACCTTCACCAAGGGTAATTTTAGGATTTAGGATGAGTATGGGTTTTTGGGTGGCAAGAGAATTTGTATAGTTTAGGATGTGTATGGGTTTTTGGGTGGCAAGGGATTTTTTAGGGTTTAGGGTGGGTATGGATCTTTGGGTGGCAAGGGATTTTTTAGGGTTTTTGGGTGGCAAGGCTAATTTTGGGTGGATATGGATCTTTGGGTGGCAAGGGTAATGTTAGGGAAGTATGGGTTTTTGGGTGGCAAGGGAATTTTTAGAGTTTATGGTGGGTATGGATTTTTGGGTGGCAAGTGTAATTTTAAGGGAGTATGGGTTTTTGAGTGGCAAGGGAATTTTTAGGGTGGGTATGGGTTTTTGGGTGGCAAAGGAATTTGTAGGATTTAGGGTGGGTATGCTTTGAGGAGTTAAGGATATATATATGTGTGTATTTAATATATATATATATATATATATATATATATACACATATATACACACATTCATATGTATTTATGCATGTGTAAATATATATACACATATACATATATATACACATATACATATATATATACATACAAAAAGTGTTTGTAACTACCTGTACATTTCTTACCAAGTATATGCCTTTACCAAGAAAATGTATTTTACAGGAAAATATAAACCGTTTATATAAATATAAAAAGGGTTATACTTACCTGTAAAATACTTACATTTACTTGTAAAACCTTTACCATGCATAAGCATTTACAATTCAGGCTTTCACAACGAAATTCGTTGTAAAGGCATGAACGGTAAAGGCATTATCGCTGTAAAAACATGTGTGGTAATGGTAATGCGTGGTAACGGCATTCGCACTGTAACGGCATGCATTACAACGGAATGCGTGGTTCTGTCATACATCCCCCCCGAGAGAAGCTGCAGCGACAATACAAAACGGCATTTACACCTTATAGATAAGACGAACCGCTTTCTAGTCTCAGCCCTTTTACTGTTGATCAACGCCGAAAAGTCATATCACCAGTCATGAGGGCCACTATCGGTATTAGAGAAAGGGTTAAGTTGGCCAAGAAGTGCTCCACCCATATCTCGCCGCAAGCGCCTATTATAGGGAATTCAGATTTCCTCCCTGCTATGCATGGCGCAACATTCCTTTCATGGCAAGACTCAAACTGTAAAAGGATAGGAGATTTTTTTGACCAGCGCAGCCTTTTGGAATTTTCACAAATCAAATCTGACTACGGAGTGCTGGAGACTGAATGCTGGCAATGCACAAGTTACTAACTTGTGTAACGATATATCTGTAAGAGACAGTAGTTAGTGACAGATTCCTTACCTTAGAATATCCCCAGGCGTCAGGCTGGATCCGGAAAGTTTTGCGTAGCAGTACCCTTGCGCGTCGGTAGGCGGCGTCGTGCGGCTCCGCGTCCGTCGTCGGCGTCGTGATCGCCGGGATGACGTCGCGGGCAGTACTTAGGCGCCGCCCCTGCGCGCTGACGTCAGTTCTGTACACGACTTTCCGCGCCAGGAACGCAGAGCCATGCAAGAAGCTGACACAGGTGTCTGAAAAATACTAGGGCCCTGAAAGGGATGTCCTTAACCCTAGAAATCAGTTCGCAGAACGGGGAGGATGGGTGGGGCGGTAGGAATCTGTCACTAACTACTGTCTCTTACAGATATATCGTTACACAAGTTAGTAACTTGTGCATCTGAAAGAGACACGTTAGTGACAGATTCCTTACCTTAGAATAGATACCCCAGCAATACCAACCCCGGTGGTGGGTCTGCGAACAAAGATCAGACAAGGAAGTCCTGCAGGACAGAACGGCCAAAGAAGCCGTCCCTCCGGACCTGACTGTCAAGGCAGTAATGCTTTGTAAACGTGTGCAGCGAGGCCCACGTAGCTGCCTGACAGATAACCGGCAGCGGAACACCGCGGCCCAAGGCCGTGGTAGCAGCCGTTGCCCTGGTGGAATGGGCACGCAGCCCAACAGGAGGCTCCTTCTTGGCCAAAGAATAGCAGGTCTTGATGCACAAGGTAACCCAGCGGGAGATGGTCCTCTTGTGCACCGCCCGACCTTTTTTGGCGCCCACGTAGCCAACAAAGAGCTGGTCATCCACCCGGAAGTGTGTTGTGCGGTCGATATAGAAGGAGAGCGCACGTTTTGGGTCCAGACGGTGGAGCCTCTCTTCCTCTCTGGAAGGATGCGGAGGCGGAAAGAAGGTGGGCAAAGTGATGGTCTGCCCAATGTGGAAAGCAGTAACCACCTTTGGCAAGAAGGACGGACGCGTCCGAAGAACAACCTTGTCTGGATGAACAGACAGAAAGGGAGGTTTGCAAGATAGAGCCTGGAGCTCACTCACCCGCCGAGCGGAGGTGATGGCCACCAGAAAGGCTGTCTTCAGAGTCAGAAGACGAAGAGGACAGTTATGCAGAGGCTCAAAGGGAGCGCACATTAAAAAGGTAAGAACCAAGTTCAAGTCCCACTGAGGCATTACAAACGGAACAGGAGGGAAGAGGTGAGTAATGCCTTTTAAGAACCTGTTAACAACAGGGGACTTGAAAAGGGAGGGCTGATCAGGGAGCCTGAGGAAGGCCGAGATAGCACAAAGATAACCCTTGATGGTACCCAGGGCAGAACCCTGTTGGGCCAGAGAGAGAAGGAACAGAAGGACCTCAGAAAGAGGGGCAGAAAGGGGATCCACAGCCTTTGCTGTGCACCATGCCACAAATTTGTTCCACCTGCAGGCGTTTACCACCTTAGTGGAGGGACGCCTGGCTGCCAGAATCACATCACAAACTTCGGAAGGCAAGTCGAAAGGAATCAACTGCCGCCGCTCAATCTCCACGCAAGCAGGTGTAGACTGGACAGGTTCGGGTGGAGGACCGTCCCCTGCTGCTGCGACAGAAGATCCTCCCGAAGAGGCAGACGGATCGGGGGATCTATGCTCATATTGAGTAGCTCGGGATACCAAACTCTTCGAGCCCAGTCCGGAGCCACAAGAATGACTTGGGCCCGGTCGTGCCGAATCTTCTTCAACACTCTGGGTAGAAGTGGTATAGGCGGAAAGGCGTACAACAGACCGCAACTCCACTCGCGACGAAAAGCGTCGCCGAGCGAGTGCCGCCTTGGAAATTCCAACGCGCAGAACTGATGACATTGCGCGTTCTCTTCGGTGGCGAATAGATCTAACCAAGGCTCTCCCCATTTTAGAAAGAGTCCTTGCGCCACTTCCGAGTGAAGACGCCATTCGTGATCCATCATGCACCTGCGGCTGAGTTCGTCCGCCCTGGCGTTGAGAGAACCTGCCAGGTGTTGAACCATCAGGAACATGCCCTGATGTTCCAGCCATGTCCAGAGGCGCAGAGCCTCCTGACAAAGGGTCCAAGACCCCACCCCGCCCTGTTTGTTGCAGTACCACATGGCGGTGGTGTTGTCTGTGAACACCTGCACCACCTTCCCTTTGACAGAGGGAAGGAATGCCTTGAGTGCAAGCCGGATCGCCCGGAGCTCCAGAAGGTTGATATGGAGCCGGGACTCCGCCGGAGACCAGAGGCCTCTGATCTCCGCCTCTCCCATGTGACCGCCCCATCCCAGAAGGGACGCGTCCGTCACAACTGTATGCTCTGGCTGGGGAAGGGAGAGGGATCTGCCCATGACCCATTGCCGGTTCGAGAGCCACCACTGCAACTGTTTTGCAGTCCCCTCCGAGATCTGGACGTGATCGGACAGGTTGCCCTGGTGCTGCGCCCACTGGAACTTCAGGTCCCACTGCAGAGCCCGCATATGCCATCTGGCATGATTGACCAGCAGGATGCAGGAGGCCATGAGGCCCAGCAGCCTCAGGGTCATCCGTACCGAAACCCAGGATAAAGGCCGAAAGATCGGAATCATAGCCTGAATATCCCGGACTCGCCGTTCGGGAGGATAGGCCCGAAACTGCGTCGTGTCCAGAACTGCTCCGATGAAAAGGAGCTGTGGAGAAGGAATTAGATGCGACTTCGGCACATTGATGGAGAACCCCAGCGAGTGCAGGAGTTCGGCCGTAGTCTGGAGGTGGGAGACGACTGCCTGGGACGAGCCCGCCTTCAGCAGCCAGTCGTTGAGGTAGGGGAAGACTGAAACCCCTGCCCGGCGCAGATGAGCTGCGACCACCGCCATCACTTTCGTGAACACCCGAGGGGCACTGGTAAGGCCAAAGGGGAGCACGGTGAACTGAAAATGCTCGGGGCCTACCGTGAACCGAAGGTAACGCCGGTGGGCCGGCAGGACGGGGATGTGGAAATACGCGTCCTGCAAGTCCAACGCTACCAACCAGTCTCCAGGGTCGAGGGCAGTCAAGACCTGAGCTAGGGTGAGCATCTTGAACTTCTCCTTCCGGAGGAAGCGATTGACGTTCCGGAGGTCCAAGATAGGACGCATGTCCTCCTTGTCCTTTTTGGGCACCAGAAAGTAGTGGGAGTAGCAACCACGCCCTACTTCTGGGGTCGGAACATGCTCGATGGCCCTCTTGGTCAAGAGGGCCGTGACTTCCTTCTGTAGAAGCACCAAGTGATCCCCTGACATGCGGTGGAATTGAGGTGGCATGGCTGGGGGGTGGTCTCGAAGGGGAGGGAGTAGCCCCTTCGGACAATGTCCAAGACCCACCTGTCCAAGGTGATGGTGCGCCAGTGGGGAAGGTGATGGCGGACCCTGCCCCCTACTGGCGTGCCGTGCACCTGAAAGGAGGGACTAGGAGGGCTTGGAGGCCGCGGACGGGTTGGAGGTGGTGGCCTGACCCGCACGCTGGTTGCCCGATCCGCCACGGCGGAATCCACGTCCTTGGCCACGCGAAGACGCCTGCTGCGCGGGCCGGTGGCTGGGCTGCTGACGTGAAGGGGCGCCCCTACCGTGGCCACGATAGGGGCGAAAAGCAGAAGGCAGCGGAGGGCGTGTAGCAGAAAGGCCCAGGGACTTGGCAGTAGCCCGTGAGTCCTTAAAGCGCTCCAACGCATGGTCTGCTTTGGACCCAAAAGACCGACTCCATCAAAGGGCATGTCCATGAGAGTATTCTGGACATCCCCTGAAAAACCAGTGGTTCTCAGCCAGGCGTGGCGTCGGAGCGCCACCGTCGTTGCAATCGACCTGCCCAGCGAGTCGGCGGTGTCAAGGCCACAACGGATAGTGTATTTGGCCGCATCCCTTCCTTCCGCAATGGCGCGGGAAAGCAGTGCCTGGACCTCCTCAGGGCACTGGGGCAAAACATCCGCCACCGAATCCCACAGGGAGTGGGTATATCGGCCCAAAAGACAAGCGGTGTTAACGGACCGCAAGCCAGCACTGGAGGAAGAAAAACCTTTCTTCCCAAACTGATCCAGGCGTTTGGATTCACTATCCGGAGGAGCGGTAGGGAAGGCGGTTTGGGAAGCGGAGGCTTGGACAACCAAGCTCTCAGGAGTGGGGTGGACAGAAAGAAACAGGGGGTCGCCCGGAGCAGGGCGATGGCGTCGTGACACGTTCCGATCCACAGGAGCCCCTGTGTTGGGCTTGGACCAGGCGCCCAAAAGAACGTCAGTGAGGGCGTCGTTAAACGGCAGCACAGTCTCCGCAGAGGAGGCTGCCGGCTGAAGCACCTCTGTCAAGATGTTAGGCTTGACCGTCAAAGTAGGGAGCTGGAGACGTAAGGCCCCAGCAGCCCTACGCAACACCGTACCAAAATTGGCCCCCTCCTCCGTAGCCACGGGAGGAGACAGCATGCCAGTGTCAGGGGAAGTATCCAGACCACTGGCCTCCCCTAGACTCTCTGTCCAGTCCTCATCATACTGACAGTTGCGCGTCAGAGGGTCATCAGACCCCTCCCAGTCCTCCTGGTCCTCCTCTGGTTCAAAATAAGGAGGAGGAGGGACATTTGGGACCCAAGGTCCCATCGGCGCCGGAGCCGGCGTCGAGCGACGTCGCTCCGGGTCCATGTCCGGAGCCGGAAGGAACTGGGGGACGACGCCGCCCGGAGCCCAGGGCGGCGTCGAGAACGGCACCGGAGACATCGGCGCCGGCGGAGGTGTCGTGAGGTCGACCGGCGTCGATGGGGGTTGTGGAGCCGGGATCGAGGCCGGGGCCGAAGCCGGAGCCGGGATCGAGGCTGGAGGCACGGGCGACGCCGGGGCCGGAGCCGCCGGCGACGCCGGAGCAACCCCATCAGGGCCCGCGGGGCCCGAAGGCGCACCGGAGGGGCCTGAAGGCCCGAAGAGGCGGGCCATGGCCGACAGGAACTCCTGTACCTTGGCCGGATCCGCCCCCGAACCCGGGAAGGGCGGGTATGGCGGGGGCGACTCCACAGGCAAGTCCGGGGCCGCGGGGCGGGGACGGTGCCGGGAGGGGCCTCAGCCGAGTCGCGAGACCGGCGAGGCGAAGTCCGAGAGCGACGATGCTTCTTGGACTTCTTGTGCTTAGACTTACCGGACGAAGAAGACTTCGACGCCGACGACCGGTGTGCACTCCGCGAACGACCCCTGGACCTCTCACGCGACCGGGGCCTCCGTGGAGCCGAATGCCGGGCCTCGAGGAGCTTTCGAGACCGCTCTCGCAAAGCTTTCGGGTTGAGGGCCTGGCATTCGGGACAAGACTCGGTGTCGTGGCCTCGGCCGAGGCAGAAGAGACACTCCCAATGCGGGTCGGTGACGGACATCATCCGCGCACAGGCGCCGCATCGCTTGAAGCCGGGCATCCCTACGACACCTTTAAGTTGGAAAAAACAGTGAAAAAATCACCAAAAAGTATGGTCAAAAATTGACCAGGGCACTGCTCTTCCCGGATCTGCGCTTGCTGGCGCGGAAAAAGAAGAACTGACGTCAGCGCGCAGGGGCGGCGCCTAAGTACTGCCCGCGACGTCATCCCGGCGATCACGACGCCGACGACGGACGCGGAGCCGCACGACGCCGCCTACCGACGCGCAAGGGTACTGCTACGCAAAACTTTCCGGATCCAGCCTGACGCCTGGGGATATTCTAAGGTAAGGAATCTGTCACTAACGTGTCTCTTTCAGATATACCGCTATAAAGCACTGGGTGCCACACGCTCAAGTGCATCCTTAAGCTAGCAGACCCATTGCACAGCCCCCTTAAGGGCCTTCCTTAACGCTACCGCAAGGCTCATCACTGGATCAAAAAGAAATAATAATTTCACCCCTGATTGGAAATCCCTCAATTGGCTCCCCTATGAAGCAAGAATTCAACTGAAAATTGCATGCATGACCCATAAAGCTCTACACTTCAATACCCCTAGCTACCTCGCTCAGAAGCCTGAACTCTCGGGAGGCCCTAGATCCTCTAGAAGCTCCAGCACTATATTGATTAAACCACAGAGATTCTCCAAAATAAAAACCTACAACAGAGCCTTCGCTGGCATCACCCCAAGAATTTGGATCTCCCACCCCCCTGAAATAAGACTGAACCCCTCAACTACATCTTTCAAGAAAGAAATTACACTACTATTAATGAACACATTTCTGCCCAAGACCCTAAGAACTCCATCCTCCTAGCATATTATGACTCGTCAACTACTCTCATGATTACTGCTATCTGGTCAATGCGATAGGTCTCTACATTGTGGTGACACAGCCCTTATCTGGGGGTCGCCTGATCCTGTTCTTTTCTAGATTATAACATTATGATTATTGCTTGCTTGTTATGTTATTGCCTTTCTTGAGCTATCTGTATTAACTTAATGGTGTCACCACCCTTTTCGGGGTGTTGCCTTAACCTGTACTGTGGTAGTTTTTGTAATTATTATTATTGCTCGCCTGTCATGCTATTGTCTTATTTATGACACTAGGGGTTCTATACGTCTCTGCTCCTTATCATCTGTAAAGCGCTCCAATACCTGCGAGGGTCATGTTCGCACTATATAAAACTTTTCAAATAAATTATGCCATTTGATAAGTGGCTTCTTACCCGCCACAATGACAAGGGCCTCCTCTCTGATGTGTACGCCTTCCTCAACACACTCACAACCCCTAACAAATCCCCAGCCCAACGGAGGAGGATACTAGCATGCGAGCGCCATTCACCCCCCAAGGAATGGTTGGATATTTTGCACCAATCCCACACATTAGCGCATAGCACATCTGGGAAAGAAACCCTACCTAAAATAACACACTATTGGTATTACACACCGGCCAGGGCAGCCAAATGGAAACAAGACGGCGACTATGGATGCTGGTGCAAATGTGGCCAGTTAGGCACACTGACTTGCCTACACTAGGATTACTCTAACTACACCGCTACAGGACTGATATATTAGCGGACATGATATGTATGACACTGACATACCTAAATTCCCCAGCTATATCTTGCTAGGACTCCCCAATGCCTTGGCCTAACCACTATGCTCAGCGAGGGGGAAGGCAATTACCCTAGCCCTGTGTGCAGCCAAGCAAGTCCTCCTGTCCAAATGGGGCACAGAGACGGTGCCAACCCTCGCAGATTGGTTATATAAACTCTGGGAACTCCTTGGTATGGAAAAGCTGACAGCATTTGTTGAAAACACACTCCAACAATTTGACGAAACCTGAGGCCCATGCATACGATTTCTTGCGCAGAACTTTAGAGAGTTGACCTGTCCAGCATACTGGGAGGACAACGCTGATTAACTTGCCACCCACCCCCAGACACACTCCTAATGACTGCTGATGGGGATGGCGGAGTTCGTTGAGCAGTACTCAGTCCCTTCCCATCCCCCGAATCATTCGACCCTACCTCCATTCCCCCATCCTTGGACACTCACTCATCCTTTCTACCTTCCCTGCACCCCCTCCTCCGTCCACTCTCCCTTCCCATTGCGGCCAATGAATGTAGGTGAGGTTATAATTCTGTACATGTCTTTCTTCTTCTGGAACCCAATAAAATAAATTTAAACCCAAAGTTTCGATTTTCCCTCTGTATAAAAACTGTTGGAGTAGGTTTGTATGCCATCACTAGAGTGGCACTAAACTAAATCTTGTGGTTTACTGTGTGTTGACCGGTATGAGATAGTAAAGAGTTAGGTGTAATGCATAAGATAAATCCAAAGGGCTAAAAGTCCACAGCTGTGACACGGTCCAGGACTTGGATGGAGGAGGTCGGTCTTGGTCGCACAAACGTACTAGGCAAACTATAGTTACTAACGTCACAGAAGGCAAGTATTTTTCCATCCATCAATTAAGTTTAAGATTTTTGTGCCACATATGTCTAGAACTCTCTGGGTGGCTGAGGAAACCCGTGTGCTACTTGTTCACAACATTTAAAAATATTTCATGATTTGTGCAAACAGTTTAAGCTGTGAAGTTTACCATTAGAACATGGATGATTGTGCGCAGAAATCTATGACGCTCTGGGAATTTGAATTAGTCACATTTTAAGTTCGGTTTAGAGTGCACAATGCTTCAATGGTCCCCAAGGGGTGATTTATATAATACTAGATTTCTTACGTAGGGCTACCTCGAAGAATTAGCGTGTCTAGATTGTGCAAACAAACAGGTCTGAGTGTAGGTTATATCTGGCAGCTGCCTAATATTCCAACCACTACTGGCCCAAAATCCGAATGATTCCTAAGGCATCGTAAAGCACAGGCAGGATTCTATAGTGGCAAAAATACTAATGGTTAATGAAGAAGATATCCAGTTCATGCACATTCACCTAGCTACCGCTCGATTAGAGCTTGAAGTGAACTCTGACCTAAACATATGGTGCGATCGTGCCAATGCAAAGTTAATCTAAACTGTCACATCAAGCTTGGTTTACAACCACCTAGGTTTAGTCACTTATGAAATATGATGAAACGTTTATGATAAGCATGTATAATATACCCGGCAAGGAGGAGCTGCCTTTGGACTTTAAGCAGGTTAACTTGTCCTTATGTAAAAACAGAACAACAATGCATAAGAATATGCAAAATTCAGCTTCCATGGTTAACACTGGGGCATTACTGGAAACCTCGCTAGTTTTGATGGTTTGAACAGTAACACAGTTTCTTCAAACATTTCAAATTAAGTATTTTTTTTGTGGTGGGGGCATGCCCTCACTACATGTTAAGTCACCAGTTATGCTTTGCTACGCAATCAGGACTTGCTACCCTATGCTCATGACGCACATATGTTGTGACAGATGACATCCCTTTCAGCATCACAGATCAAGTCACTGGCTACATCACACACTTCACTTCACCGCTGACCTGGAAAGTCATCCTAAAAAACGAAGCATGTCTAGGTATGGTAATTTAAATTTCGCTAGGCTCTATACTGCAGTTGAGATGTTTCTGAAAACACTTTCTTTTTCCAAGTCTGCTTTTCAACATACTACGGAGTCATTTACAGTTGAAAGCGCCAGTTCGGTCACTGGAGTGGAATAAGCGACCACGTGGGGGATGGATGCAAGGCCTAGCCACAGAGTAGGGTCTGCACTCATCCGCCGCGGCATATGGCACAGAGGCTTATACCCATACAGAGGCGCAGCACAGGGCATGGCTGCAGAACAAGTCTTACTTTTAACCACCCTGGCGCTCTGCCAAAGGCCATGCACAGCAGGTAATGTCCACGCAAAGGACAATGTCCAAATACTTATTGTTACATCCTAGCAATATGTCCTAGCAACATGCCTTGTATTCTTTCCATGGTTACCAGCATCAGGGAGTTCTGGAGCTGAACCAGAGGGATAGGACAGTTTGTTAGATGGGTTCTTTGGAAAGAGTCACAGCCGAGAAGCGTAGGGGGTGATCTTCTTTATTCAGTTGTCACACAACACGAACCAGACACACCCAGCTGCTTCAGAGGTCTCCGGAATAACTGCCAGAGCCTCGAACATCCAGCTTGAACCCCCAACACATTCTACTCCCAGATTCCATCAACATTCTGGAAATCATGGGAATGACATCACAAGACATCTTCCCCCTTAACACAATAGAACAAATGAAACTATAAACAACTAACAAGACACAAAAATAAAAGATAACATGGAAAAATGAAGAACAAGGAAACCAAGGAAAATCAATTAAGAATATAATCTTTCAAATAATGAGGAAGACAAGGTCTTCTCTTGCTTTCTCTTGGAGCAGTAGCTGACGAACTGGGGAAAGAACCAGTATCAGTACAGACACTTCCTTCTCCTCTTAACAAACAAGAATGAGTTTGAGCATGCTCAGCCAAAGAACAAGTTCCACTAAGAGCCTCTTGAGAAGAAGAGGAATCTCCACCACCAGAGTGATGAGAAACAGTGTCATTTTGTTGAGTAGCAAAATGAACATCAGGTAAAGACAAAGTAGAGCAATCCGAGGAAGAATTACAATGAGAATTAATACATACATTGTTTTTTACTAAAACCACATTCCTTTTACTCCACCACCTGCCGGTCTCTAGTAGAACCGCATGTTTGGAGACTCTGACAATACGAGTCATGGGAAAAAATTTGGAACTAAGACTTTTGACTCCTACAGGCCTTTTAACTTTAACAAGATCTCCAACAAAAAATTGAATGTCTTTCACCTTCTTGTTTGTGTCATACACTTGCTTCATTTTGACTTGTGCTTTGGAAACTGTATCACGCACATCTTCCATATTGGGAATTTTGTTTGAGCATTTGGTTTGTTCCAAAACCCAGTTGGGACTAAGTTTGGAAGAACCAAAACGTCCTTTCAATAACACAAAAGGAGGAGTGCCAGTCACAGAGTGTGGAGTATTATGGTAATTCCATAACCTTTCTTGGACCGCATCATGAACAGAATCTCCTTGAACATAGGCCATCTGAATAGTTTCTTTTAACATCTTGTTCACCCTTTCAACCATGCCATTGCCTTGGGGACTATAAAGGGCCACTGTTAAGTGTTTGATACCCATGTTCTTTAGAAAAGATTGCATGAAATGGGACTTAAATTGAACCCCATTGTCAGAGACAATAACTTTGGGGATACCTTCACGCCGGAAAAGATCATTAAGTAAATCAATTACCGAAGTGGTAGAGGGTTCGGACAAAAATCTACACTCCACCCATTTTGAAAAGTAATCCACTACAACTAAGGCAAATCTCATATTGATCTTGAGATTATACATCGGGCCAATAAAATCTATGCCAAGTTTTTCCCAGGGCCCATTGGGAAAGGCCACTGGGAAAAGGGGGGTGTTACGTACTCTTAAGGATTTATCAGCCATGGAGCAACTGCTACAATGGCCTACAAAGTTCTCCACATCAACATCCATCCCCGGCCACCAGTAGTAGAGTCGAAGACGTTTCTTTGTGCCCGTCATGCCAAGGTGGCCTTGGTGGGCAAAATTAATTAGTCTTAATCTGAGGGTTCTTGGAGGAATTAACAAAGAGCCTCTCATGATTAGGTTATTTTCAATGGTGAGATCATTCTTTACCTTGTGAAAAGGGCGCAGACCTTCAGGCAAATTTCTTTCATCAGGCCACCCTTTAGAAATACAAATCTTAATTGCATTTTGCACCTCATCAGAAATAGAGGAATCTATCCATTCAGAATTGCTGATAGACCCTCCTAGGACAACCAAACCATCGACCAATCCTACAACACATTCTAAATCATCCTCTATGGAATGTTCTTCATGTAGGGGGGCACCTGGATAAAAAAATCAGCAAGAGTGTTTTTCCCTCCAGGAATGTGCTTAATTATAAAATTGAACTCAAACATCCTGGAAAGTAATCTTACAAGTCTAGGACTGACCTTATCATGATCATTTTTTGATAATAAAAAAACAAGGGGCTTGTGGTCGGTGACTAAAACAAATCTTCGGCCCCACAAAAAGGTTTCAAAGTGTTTGGTGGCCCACACGCAAGCCAAAGCTTCTCTTTCAATGGTACTGTAATGGCGTTCCGTCTGGGAAAGAGATCTTGAGGCGAAGCCCACAGTATGTTCAACACCCTCGACTAACTGAGTGAGGACAGCACCTACTCCGACTCCACTGGCATCGACTGTGACAATGGATTGGAGATCATCTCTGAAAGGATGTAAAGCAGGAGCTTTCACTATTAGGTTTTTTAAATTGCTGAAAGCTGTGGATTCAGTCTCCTTCCAAGTAAACTGTTCACCTTTTCTAAGGAGCTTCCTCAAAGGCTCTGTTTGAAAAGCGAAACTGTCAATAAATCTAGAATAATACTCGCACAGTCCGAGAAAGGACCGTAACTGATCTTTATTCTCTGGGGGGGGACTGTCAAAAATTGCCTTGACAAGGTCAGCCTTAGGCTTAATACCAGACTCTGAAATGTGATGACCTAGGTAGTCAATATTGCTTACCATAAATTTGCATTTTTCTTTTTTTACAGTGAAACCATTAGACTCTAAAATATCTAATACATTGCTCAAAATCAAGAGGTGTTCTTCAGTATTTTTTGCAAATACAAGAATATCGTCTTGATATGCAAGAACATTTTTACACTTGTTAAGCAATTTAAACATTAATTTCTGAAATACAGAAGCGGCCGAAGCCAGGCCGAAAGGCATTCTTAGGAATCTGAAAGCACCGAATGGAGTGTTAAATGCAGTAAGTGAACGTGAATCACTAGAAAGTTCCACCTGATGATAAGCGGATTTCAAGTCGAGGCAAGAAAAAACTTTGGCATCACCTAGAAGAGCTATCGGTAAAGGGAAACAATCGATTAAGATATTCTTATTAAGTGATCTCAAATCAATACAGAGCCTAATGTCTTTAGTGTCCTTTTTCTTTGCGACCACAATCGGAGAAATCCACTCTGATGAGTCAATTGGTTCTATCACTTTTTCCTCGCATAAAATCTCCAAGTGTTGTTTTAATTGGTCTCTGATGGATAGTGGGACGTTTCTGACCTTATGTACGACAGGTACTGCGTCTTTTTAAAAATAATTTTATGCTCAAAACTGTGCACCATACCTAACTTGTTATCAAATAAAGCTTTGTGCTTGAGTAATATTTGCTGCAAGGAGGAGTTGACTTCAGGAATGTCTATTAAGGAAATAGGACAAGCAGTACCTGGTCTCAGAACCATGCCAAATTTCCCTTGGTCCTTCCACCCCAAAATGTTGTATCCTTTTTTTGCCACATAAATTTTGGTGAATATTACTCTGTCTTCAAATTTAATATTGTCAAGGAAAAAACCCAACATATCGATGTTGTGTCCACCAAAGGCAATGGTGCGAATGTCAGGAGGTGATAATTGTATAGAATTCCATTGTTTGAAAAATAAAACATCGGAAACGAAAGTGACTGGGGAACCAGAATCTACAGTCACTCGAATTTCTACATCACCAATGTAGACATTGCAAAAAGGTCCCTTATCATCAGAATCAATGGACAGTACAATTTTACTGAAACTTTTGATGGTAGAAACATTTGGGTCAGAAGAATCTTCCAAGTTTTCAAGAGCAGCTACCTTGTAAGGAGTTCTGCACAGACGAGCAAAATGACCAGACTTCTTGCATTTGGTACAAGGTTTACCTAAGGCTGGACAATTTCTTGCATTGGCTAAATGTGTGAAGGAGCCACATCTAAAGCAGAAACTTTGTTTTTTAGTCTCAGGAACTTTGTTGTATGATGTTTTGAGTTTAGTACCAATAGCATAAACAGGTTCAACAACAGGATCAATTTTAAACTTATTCAATTCTTTTTGTGCAATCACAGACCTTTCTATGCCCCTAGCTATTTCCAGGGTTTTGTTTAAAGAAGGATTTCTACAGCATAACAGTCTTTCTTGAATTTTTTTGTTAAAGCAGTTAACAATGAGCTGGTCTCTAAGGTAAGAATCAGTATTGCCATCAAATTCACAAGTGGAAATTAGAACTCTTAGTTCCGCTAGGAAGTTGTCAATGGTTTCAAACTCATTTTGGCGTCTAGTGTAAAATTTGTGTCTCTCAACAACAATACTGGTGTCGTCCTTGAAATAGTTTGAAAGTCTGCTTACAGCTTCTTTGTAAACATCCCAATCAGTTTCATCAGGTTGGGCGACGACCGGTAAATGGTCAAAAATACGTTGGCCTTCAGAACCTAAATTATTGTAAAGCAGAGCTAATTTCCTGACTGGTTCAAATTTAGATCCATCCAACGCCATTATGTAGCTGGCAAAACCTTTGAACCACTGTTTCCATTTAGTTTTCAGAGGCCCAGGTTCTGGTAAAAAATGCGGAGGGACTGTTATATTCTGCATGTTGACCAGTACAATTTTAAGAAAAAGGGTTTAAAATTGTGAAAAATAACAATTTTATGATTATCACAACGACACACACAGGTATTAAATTGTGAATAAAGGTGTGCACATCACCGAAGTATACAATAATTGCATTTATATTTGTAAATGTTGAAAGTGTTGAAAATAGGGTGTGCGCATCACCGATTATATTAAATAGATGCCAATAACTCTGGAGACTTGAAGCTAGGTGAGCGCGTGAAAGGATAACCACTCCTTCAAATGATAATAGATGGTGTGCGCATCACTGAGTACATGTGCAGAGGGCTGCGCTAACCACTTGGTGTGTTCGTCACCGCGTAATGAAACTATTTGCGTTGAGGCATTGATTCAAAGCTGAAAGGCCACAGGACAGCGTTGGTGCCTGACAAAATGGCGGCACGTAGCGTGACCCCAACGTGAGGTTATACACGTCCTGATGTGACGTGAAGACGCGGGGAAGGCTGAAGGCAAGCGAACGAAGACGCGCTAGGAATTCTAGGCTGAGAGGCTGCAGGCAGAAGAATGGAGCCTTGCTGTGAATTCCACGAAGCGTGCCAGGTAAAGATATGCGCTCGCGAGGTGGCAGTTGGTGTGGCAAGACAGGCCTCGAGGGGTAAATATAACAATTTGTAATCAATGTTATACGACCTGTAGCCAACACGAAATTAGAGATGAGTAGCTTCGTTTAGCTTCAGTCCAGTCACCACGTGTCTGGAAGAAGGGCAAAGGTGGCCGGGACGTGTTGAGGAATGTGACAAATATCCCGATCGTCGCCAAATGTTAGATGGGTTCTTTGGAAAGAGTCACAGCCGAGAAGCGTAGGGGGTGATCTTCTTTATTCAGTTGTCACACAACACGAACCTGACACACCCAGCTGCTTCAGAGGTCTCCGGAATAACTGCCAGAGCCTCGAACATCCAGCTCGAACCCCCAACACATTCTACTCCCAGATTCCATCAACATTCTGGAAATCATGGGAATGACATCACGACACAGTTGCTGGTTACAGGACGGATCTAGGGGTTGTTCCTCTACTTTAATAAAGCTCCTGCTTGAAATACATTGTCTGCGCCTCTTAAAAGTGACGACGAGGATGGGATGTATATTCCCTGAGGGCAGACTGGCCGTGCTATGCTACAAGTTGTTAACCCCTAGAACATTTGCTATTTAACTGTCTGTAGGTGCCTCCTACTGTGTGCTGTTGGCATTGCATTACCCAAGGACGTGCTGCTGTGCAAAGATACCAGAAGACGGAGGCTGACTAACTACGATTGACAAGCATCACCAAACGGAAGTGACCTTGAACTTGGTGATGACCTACCATAACGGAATAGGTGCTGGAGTCCTGTCTGTGCTCAAGGTACATGCGGAGTAAACACCGGTCCCAGTGAGGCTCGGGTAAGAGCTTCGACTGTGTGTAACCTGCCCTGTGTCTGTATGAAACGGGTCGGATAAGCGGGGTGTACCCCTGACTTCGGGAAATTTGTTGTGGACTATCAATGCTGGAAAAGGTGAAATATTGTGCACTAAGGGCGAGTGAATTGAGAAGCAATTTTACTGAAGTGTATAGAGGTGAGAGAGTCTGATTGCCTGGATTGTCAAGCTTATTGACTACTGGCTAGCCGAGCTCAGCCGTTGAGATCGAGAGCTGAACTACTTGCAACATTTATAATTTTGTTATGCTTTAAATTTGGCTCACCGGCTACTGCTCGTGCTTGTTTCTGCATCCGTTCCACTTCTTGTTATTGTGCGTCATTGTGAAGAGACGCACAGCCACCCATTCCACATCCGAGCTCCAGAATTTCTACACGTCACAAGCGCACAGTGCACTGTGGGAACCGCGCTGCGTTGTGACGTGCAACGTTATTTCAACGCGATTGACGTTCACCAAGGAACAGCCAATGGTTACTATGACAACCTAATACAAGTGCTGCAACGCGATCGCAGAAGCAGAACCGGCGTATGAAGAAAGGAAACAGCAAGCAAAGACTAAACCGTTCAGCAGGCACAGACTGAACTGTCAATATAAGGAGACTGTGCCCATTGTGTGCAATTTTCGACACTGTTGTGGACTACGGTGACTACATTAATTGTTAGTTTTTTTTTTTTCTTCCTTATTGCTTTCAGATATTCAATGCCAGTGACTGTTGTTATTGTTATTATTATTGTTTCACCATAACGCCAACTGGGTGTATAACAATTGGTTGGGAATACTCTCTAGGCACAGCACTACAGATATTCTGCAGCTAGGAAATACCATCAGTATGGACATGTCATCCATTATAGCTCCGCCCAAATTTTTACAAAGTCCAGGAGAACCCACTTTGCCGTGGGAAGATTGGCTAGAGTCTTTTGAGACTTACTTAGAGGCTATAGGTGGGGAGGATTTAATAGCTTCCCGGAAGCTGGCATTGCTCAAACAATCTAGAAATAGAGGGCAGAAAGGTGCTAAAAACCCTACCCATTAATACTGAAAAGAGACAAATCATTCTGGGAGAGAAAACAAACGATAGTGAGAGTAAACAAGAGGGTGAGGAGGTAGATCTACATTATGATGTGGTAGTTTCCATCGATGAATATGTCGAAGTAATCAGGGCACTAGAAGAAAACTATGGTAAAAAGGTTAGCATAGTAGTAGAGAGGCACAAGTTTTTCTCTCGATCACAACTTCCCGGAGAATCCGTAGAGCAGTACATTTCCGAATTAATAACTCTTGCTACTTGTAAATTCAGGGACCTGCACGAGGAGATCATAAGGGATCAATTCATAAATAGAACGAGCAATGTTCAAATTCAAGAAAGATTACTAGATATGAAAGATCCATCCCTACAGAAAACAATAGAAGTAGCAAGGCGGGTCGAGAACACTTCTAGATATGTTAAAGAGCTAAGTACGGAGAAGGCTGTCACGACTAAAGTGTGTGCTCTAGAGAAGAATTCATTGAAAAAGAAGGAAGGTAATACTAAAACCATTGTACCCAAAAACAGAGTGTGTTACAGATGTGGCAGTACCAGACACACTGCTGATTCCGATAAATGTTTTGCAGTTAAAGAAAAATGCTTTAAATGTAATAAGATTGGTCACTTGGCACGTATGTGTAAGGCTGGATCTTTACCCACTCCAAAATGGAAGCGCCCCGTAAATGCCATTAGAGAAAACTCTGAAGATGACAATTCTGCTAATGAAGGGGAAGTTGAAGTCATGGTTATTTGCGATAATATTATTAATGACGTATCTGAGAGCTACAACCCACCCAAATGTGATCGAGGCATCAATGGTACCAAAATAACTGCCTGGGCAGACTCTTGTTCTCCTTACACCATCATAGATAAGAACACATGGGAGACGGTAGGAAGTCACCAATTTAATTCTTCAGATGCTGAACCTGTAGGGTACTGTGGTGTTAAGCTTCCGTTGTTAGGTTTTTTCACATGCACATTATATCACAAAGGTAAGGAAGCTACAAGCAAGGTATATGTGGTGGAAAAGGGAAGAGCATTGCTGGGGTGGTGCGAACAAAAAATGTTGGGTATCACATTGGACCCTAACCACCCACAACGAGTTCCAGTCACGGAAGATACTGAGAAAACTAAGTGGGGCACCAAATTTCCAAAATTATTTGGGGAAAAGTTAGGATGTTTAGAAAAATTTGAACATCGCATTGTACAAAAGCCCAACAATGTTCCATGTGTACATAAGGCAAGGAACATACCCTTTACCCTTAGAGAAAAGTTAAAATTAGAACTGCAAAGATTATGTGACGCACAAGTCATCGAACCCATCGAGTCGTCTGAGTGGCTCTGTCCGGTCGTTTTAGCACGCAAACCAGACGGTAATCTACACATTTGTATTGATTTGAGAGACCTTAATCGCAACATTCTAGTTGACCGATACCCCTTACCTCACATTAACGAAATGGTGTCCTCTGTAACGGATGCTACCTACTTTTCACTAATTGACCTGCCCAATGCGTACCACCAGATCAAGCTGCATCCCACTTCAAGACATCTCACTTCATTCATTACACCCGAGGTAGTCTTCCAGTTTATTAGAATGCCTTTCGGCCTGGCATCCGCCTCTGCGGTTTTCCAAAGAGTAATGTGTAAAATATTGGTGGGCTTACCCAAGGTGTTAGTTTTTCAAGACAATGTGTTAGTGTGGGGGGCAAATCGATTTGAACATGATACGATACTGACACAAATAATTAGACAGATTACAGAATGCTGGTTTAACTGTCGGGGTCAAGAAATGCAAGTTTGCTGTCAAGTAAATTGATTATCTAGGGCACACCTTATCAAGGGACGGAGTAAAACCAAAAAAGAAACAGTTGGATGCCATTACAAATGCACCATCACCTTGTGACAAGGAACAATTGCGCTCATTCCTGGGTCTCGCGGAATTTTATTCCAAGTTTGTTCAGCTTTTTGCTGACAAAGTCCATACTCTCAGAACATTAATGAAAAAAGGAGTCAAGTTCGAATGGACAGATGAATGCCAAAAAGTCTTCATCTCCATTAAAGAACAGATTGTTAAAGCTGTTGCTCTAAAACCATTCAATCCATCACATCATAGCATAATTGTGGTGGATGCCAGTGCATATGGTCTGGGTGCAGTACTCATGCAAAAACATTTGGGACATGAACGGGTAGTAGCTTTCGCATCTCGCACCCTCAGGGGTGTGGAGGCTACCTACTCCGTCATCGAAAAAGAGGCACTCGCATGCTGGTGGGGGGTGAACTACTTCAAAACTTACATTTGGGGCACCCATTTTGAAATTAGATCTGACCACAAGCCACTCAGTTGTTCACTACCAGCGGAGCCGGAAAGGCAACCCCCAGGATTGCTAAATGGCTTTACAGGCCCCAAGGGTATGACTTTTCACTACAGTATGTTCCGGGCATTCGCAATGTCAATGCAGATTGCTTATCCCATTTACCATTGGAGTGCGAAGACGATGACGCTGACTCCAATGAAGATTGTGTGGTAGCTGGTGTATCTGAGTCGTGTGAGGGTGCCATATCTATTGACGAGTGGAAAGATGCAGTAGCGAATGATCCCACCTTCAAGGATCTAATGAATGAATTGTCTAATCCATCCGGCCCAAATTTTGTCCTAAAAAAAATGTGGAAAATTTTGGACAGTCTGGACAGAACTTTCGGTTGTGGATGGGGTGTTGCGCAGAAGCGGTAGACTAGTGGTTCCAGCAAACTTGCAGTCCTGACTACTAAAATTGCTGCATGAAGGACACAGTGGTATGTCAGGTATGAAGAGGAAGGCATGGGAGACATTTTGGTGGCCAGGGATGGACAGGAACATAGAAGAGCATGTACGAGGATGTATGGAGTGCATGTGTAGTGACAAAACTCATTGGGTAGAGGAATCCCCCATCTCTTCCACTAACTTTCCGAACAGACCATGGGAAAGAGTGGCTTTGGATATCTGTGGGCCATTTTCGGCCAAGGGAATAACTAACAAATACGCATTAGTACTAATGAACAAGTTACTTACCTTCGGTAACGATATATCTGTAAGAAACATTAGTAGTGATAGATTCCTTACCTTAGAATATCCCCAGGCGTCAGACTGGATCCGGAAAGTTTTCGTCAGCAGTACCCCTGCGCATCAGTAGGTGGCGTCGTGCGGCTCCGCGTCCGTCGTTGGCGTCGTGGTCGCCGAGATGACATCGCGGGCGCTACTTGGACGCCGCCCACGCGCTCTGACGTCAGTTCTGTACACGACTTTCCGCGCCAGGAACGCAGAGCCATGCAAGATACTGACCACTGGTGCATTGAAACTAGGGCCCTGAAAGGGATGACCTTAACCCTAGAAATCAGTTCGCAGAACGGGGAGGATGGGTGGGGCGGTAAGGAATCTATCACTAACTAATGTTTCTTACAGATATATCGTTACCGAAGGGAAGTAACTTGTTCATCTGAAAGAAACAGTGATAGATTCCTTACCTTAGAATAGATACCCCAGCAATACCAACCCCGGTGGTGGGTCTGCGAACTAAGATCACACCAGAAAGTCACGGAGAACTGAACGGCCAAAGAAGCCGTCTCTCCGGACTTGGCTGTCTAGGCAATAATGCTTGGTAAACGTGTGCAGCGAGGCCCACGTGGCTGCCTGACAGATGTCTTGCAGGTGGCTGCAGTAGCTCGGGTGGAGTGAGCACGCAGCCCCACCGGAGGTTCCTTTTTAGCCAAAGAGTAACAGGCTTTGATACATAAGACAACCCAGCGGGAGATGGTTCTCTTATGGATCGCCCGACCTTTCTTGGTGCCAACGTAGCCAACAAAATGCTGGTCATCCACCCGGAACTGCTGTGTGCGGTTAAGATAAAAAGAAAGCGCACATTTTGGGTCCAGACGGTGGAGCCGCTCTTCCTCTCTGGAAGGATGCGGAGGCGGAAAAAAGGTGGGCAAGGTAATAGTCTGCCCAATGTGAAAGGCCGTAACCACTTTTGGCAAAAAGGAAGGACGGGGCCTGAGCACAACCTTGTCCGGATGGACTGAAAGGAAAGGAGGCTTACAGGAAAGAGCCTGGAGCTCACTCACCCGCCTGGCGGAAGTGATGGCCACCAGGAAAGCAGTCTTTAACGTCAAAAGACGAAGAGGACAGTTGTACGTCAGAACCAGATTCAAGTCCCACTGAGGCATCACGAAAGGAATAGGAGGAAAAAGGTGAGTAATGCCTTTAAGAAACCTATTTACAACAGGGGACTTGAAAAGAGAGGGCTGATCAGGGAGCCTGAGAAAGGCCGAAATAGCAGAAAGGTAGCCCTTGATAGTGCCCAGAGCAGAGCCCTGCCGGGCCAAAGAAAGAAGGAACAGTAGAACCTCAGAAAGAGGGGCAGAAAGGGGATCCACAGCCTTTGCTGTGCACCATGCCACAAATTTGTTCCACCTGCGGGCGTATAACACCTTAGTAGAGGGACGCCTGGCTGCCAGAATAACGTCACAAACTTCAGGAGGCAAGTCGAAGGGAATCAACTGCCGCCGCTCAATCTCCACGCAAAGAGGTGGAGGCTGGACAGGTTCGGGTGGAGGACCGTCCCCTGCTGCTGCGACAGAAGATCCTCCCGAAGAGGCAGTCGGATCGGGGGATCGATGCTCATACTGAGTTGCTCGGGATACCATACTCTTCGAGCCCAGTCCGGAGACACAAGAATGACTTGGGCCCGGTCGCGCCTGATTTTCTTCAACACTCTGGGCAGAAGTGGTATAGGCGGAAAGGCGTACAACAGACCGCAACTCCACTCGCGACGAAAAGCGTCGCTGAGCGAGTGCCGCCTTGGAAATTCCAACGCGCAGAACTGATGACATTGCGCGTTCTCTTCGGTGGCGAATAGATCTAACCAAGGCTCTCCCCACTGCTGAAAGAGACCTTGCGCCACCTCCGAGTGAAGACGCCATTCGTGATCGAGCATGCACCTGCGGCTGAGTTCGTCCGCCCTGGCGTTCAGAGAACCTGCCAGGTGTTGAACCACCAGAGACATGCCCTGATGTTCCAGCCATGTCCAGAGATGCAGAGTCTCTTGACAGAGGGTCCACGACCCCACCCCGCCTTGTTTGTTGCAGTACCACATGGCGGTGGTGTTGTCAGTGAACACCTGCACTACTCTCCCCTTGACAGAGGGAAGGAATGCTTTCAGTGCAAGCCTGATCGCCCGCAGCTCCAAGAGGTTGATATGGAGCCGGGACTCCGCCGGAGACCAGAGGCCTCTGATCTCCGCCTCTCCCATGTGGCCTCCCCATCCCAGGAGGGACGCATCCGTCACCACTGTGAACTCCGGTTGGGGAAGGGAGAGGGATCTGCCGTTGACCCAATGCCGGTTCGTGAGCCACCACTGCAATTGGTGTGCAGTGCCCTCCGAGATCTGGACGCGATCGGACAGGTTGCCCTGATGCTGCGCCCACTGAAACTTCAGGTCCCACTGCAGAGCCCGCATACGCCACCTGGCGTGATTGACCAGCAGGATGCAAGAGGCCTTGAGGCCCAGCAGCCTCAGAGTCACTCTGACCGAAACCCAGGACAAGGGCTGAAAGATGGTAATCAGAGCCCGAATGTCCCGGACTCGCTGTTCGGGAGGATAGACCCGAAACTGCGCCGTGTCCAGAACCGCTCCGATAAAGAGGAGCTTCTGGGAGGGAATCAGATGCGACTTCGGCACATTGATGGAGAACCCCAGCAAGTGCAGGAGGTCGGCCGTAGTCTGGAGGTGGGAGACGACTGTCTGGGGCAAGCCCGCCTTCAACAACCAGTCGTCGAGATAGGGGAAGACTGAGACCCCTGATCTGCGCAGATGAGCTGCGACCACCGCCATCACCTTGGTGAACACCCGAGGGGCACTGGTAAGGCCAAAGGGGAGCACGGTGAACTGAAAGTGCTCGTGGCCTACCGTGAACCGTAGGTAACGCCTGTGGGC
Organism: Calotriton arnoldi; assembly: GCA_963921515.1. Classification (NCBI taxonomy): domain Eukaryota; kingdom Metazoa; phylum Chordata; class Amphibia; order Caudata; family Salamandridae; genus Calotriton; species Calotriton arnoldi. Next base: position 893,984 of record CAWUFW010006840.1, on the reverse strand, counting down.
TGGCAGGACGGGGATGTGGAAATAGGCGTCCTGCAAGTCCAACGCCACCATCCAGTCTTGTGAGTCGAGAGCAGACAAGACCTGAGCAAAAGTGAGCATCTTGAACTTCACCTCGCGGAGGAAACGATTGAGGTTCCGGAGGTCTAAGATAGAACGCAGGCCTTTGTCCTTCTTGGGCACTACGAAGTAGTGGGATTAACAACCGCGACCTACTTCGGGCGTCGGAACGCGCTCGATGGCCCCCTTGGCCAAGAGGGCCGCAACTTCCTGCTGAAGAAGCACCAAGTGATCCCCCGACATGCGATGGTATTGAGGAGGCATGGCTGGGGGGGTAGTCTCGAAGGGGAGGGAGTAGCCCCTCCGGACTATCTCTAAAACCCACCTGTCCGAAGTGATGGTGCGCCAGTGGGGGAGGTGATGGCGGAGCCTGCCGCCCACTGGCGTTTGATGGACCTGAAAGTTCGGACTAGGAAGGTTTGGAGGCAGAGGTGGCGGGGGTGGTGGTGGTGGTGGTCTGACCCGCCCACTGGCCTCTTTGTCCGCCACGGCGGAACCCTCGTCCGCGCTGGGATGACTGTTGCACCGGCCTGTGGCTCTGTTGCGAACGCTGCGGGGCGCCCCTTCCTGTGCCACGAAAGGAGCGAAAAGCGGAAGGCGGAGGAGGGCGGACTGCTGAGAGTCCCAAGGACTTGGCCGTAGCCCGTGATTCCTTGAACCGCTCCAGCGCGCTGTCCGCCTTGTCGCCGAAGAGGCGACGGCCATCGAAGGGCATGTCCATAAGGGTGTTTTGGACATCCCCTGAAAATCCAGTGGTCTTCAACCAGGCGTGGCGGCGAACCGCCACGGTCGTTGCAATGGATCTGCCCAGTGAGTCGGCGGTGTCTAGACCACAACGGATCATGAACTTGGCTGCGTCTCTCCCCTCTGCAACAGCCTGGGCGAGAGCAGGCCGGGCCTTCTCCGGACACTGAGACAGCACGTTCGCCACCGTATCCCACAGGCAGTGGGAATAACGGCCCAAGAGGCATGCGGTGTGCACCGACCGCAGCGCAGAGCTGGTGGAAGAGAAAATCTTCTTCCCAAACTGATCCAGCTTCTTGGATTCCCTATCCGGTGGTGCGGAAGGGAAGGCGGTTGGGGAAGCAGAGGCTTGGACAACCAAGCTCTCGGGAGTGGGGTGTTGGGAGAGGAAAATGGGGTCACCCGGAGCCGGGCGATGGCGTTGGGCCACGTTCCTATCCACAGGAGCCCCTGTACCAAGTGCCCAAAAGAACGTCCGAAAGGGCTTCATTAAAAGGCAGCAGCGGCTCCGCAAAAGTAGCTGCTGGCTGAAGCACCTCTGTAAGGAGGTTAGTCATGACGGCCACAGTAGGGAGCTAGAGGTGTAGGGCCTCCACCGCCCTACGCAACACCACTGCGTAACTGGCTCCCTCCTCCGTAGCCACGGTAGGAGGAGACAGCATGCATGCCAAGGTCTGGTGAGGTATCCAGACCACTGGCGTCTCCCAATTCCTCAGCCCAGTCCTGCTCAGACTCGCAGGCTGCTGCGAGAGGGTCGTCCGACCCCTCCCAGTCCTCCCCTTGCTCCTCAGGCTGTTCAACACGCCGAAAATAAGGAGCAGGGACATGGGGATAGAAATCCCCAAACGGCGTCTAGAACGGCATCGACCGACGCCGCCTCCACTTCGGGGCTGAATCTGAGGTCGACGTCGTCCTGAGGAGCGGGCGGCGTCAGGATCGGTGCCGGTGGGGTCGACGTCGGTGGAGGCGTAACGAGGTCAACCGGCGTCGACCGGGATCCAGGCCTGGATCCAAGGGTGTCCTGCGGCGCCGGGGCCGGAGCCGACAGCGATGCCGGAGCCGACAACGACGCCGGAGCCACCGGCGACGAAACGCGAGGACACCCAGGCGGGACCCGACGGCCCAAAGAGGCGAGCCATGGCAGACAGGAAGTCCTGTATCTGGGCCGGAGTCGCCGACGACCCCGGTGAGGGCGGGTAGTCGGGCGGCGACTCCATGGACTCCGCCGGAGCCGCGGGGGTGGCACCACCCGTACCCTCAGCTGCGTCGCGCGACCGGCGAGGGGAAGTCGGAGAACGATGACGTTTCTTCGACTTCTTGTGCTTCGTCTTACCTGACCCCGAGTGCGAAGACTTCGATCCCGACGATCGCCTATGGGGACTCCGCGCACGGTCCCTCGACCTCCCTCTGGACCGGGACCTGTCACTTGGGGTCGTGGTCGCGCCCCAGGCAGAAGAGACACACGCGGTGCGGGTCCGTCACCGACATCATCCGATGACAGTCCTCGCATGATTTAAAACAGGGCATCCCTAACTTCACCAGGAGTCGATATCGACTCGAAAAAGGGTGAGAAAAAGATCTCAAAAACTTAGTCAAAAAAGACTAGGGGTACCGCTCTCTCCGGATCTGCGCTTGCGGGCGCGGAAAAAGAAATAACTGACGTCAGCGCGCATGGGCGGCGTCCAAGTAGCGCCCGCAACGTCATCTCGGCGACCACGACGCCAACGACGGACGCTGAGCCGCACGACGCCCCTACCGACGCGCAGGGGTACTGCTGACGAAAATTTTCCGGATCCAGTCTGACGCCTGGGGATATTCTAAGGTAAGGAATCTATCACTATGTGTTTCTTTCAGATTGACTACTATTCCAAATGGCCGGAAGTGGCATTCGCTGGAGACATCAAAGCCTCTAATATTATCGAATTTTGCGATCAAATTTTTCGCAGGGAGGGATGTCCAGACATGTTGGTCACGGACAATGGACCCCAGTTTTTAGCGAATGAATTCAAGACATACCTTACCAATATGGGCATTTCTCACCACACCACCGCAAATTATAATCCCAGGGAAAACGGCCTTGTTGAGAGATTCAACCGAGTCTTGAAGGAGTGTGTCCAATTGTCTGAAGGTTGTGGTGGAGACTGCAAGGAGGCGGTGAGAGAAATGTTGTGGAGTTACCGTACTACACTCCATTCTGTCACCAAGGAGTCCCCATTCAGACTCCTCAAGGTAGGCAACCAGGGACAAGAGTTTCTCCTGTGTGGATGTTCAAGGGTTTTTCATGACATGTGTGCAATAGGAGTCTGGAGTGCAGAGTTAAGAAACACCAAGAGAAATATGTTTGGAGGCACAACGACAGATTAAAAAGGGCTAAATGTGTATTTGCTGTTGGAGATTGGGTGAGAACGTATAGCATGGGTGTTCAGAAAAGAGGTCTGTCAAAATGGTCAATACCCAAACGGATAACCAAAGTCGTTGGTAACAGTGTTTGGCTGAGTGATGGCAAGAAGTGGAATATTCGAAGTGTCACTTTGTGCAACGCTGTGGAAATAAATGCTTGGTTGAAAAAGTCGGGTGATGATCAAATAGAAAAAGGCAGTAACAATGTGAGAAATAACAAACGTGTCAAAATGGTTCCCAAATGGCACAGTGATTATGTGACTTATTGATATCCTTGGTGTTGTTCTTCAATTATATTCTCTCTTATATTTTGTTACATTCCTTTCTCATGTATTCCTGAAAACTTCTGTGTTCTACTTTTCTTTTTATTTTGTTTTATTATTAAGAAGGAAGATGTGTTACATCCTAGCAACATGCCTTGTATTCTTTCCATGGTTACCAGTATCGGGGAGTTCTGGAGCTGAACCAGAGTGAGAGGACAGTTGCTGGATACAGGACGGATCTAGGGGTTGTTCCTCTTAACTTTATAAAGCTCCTGCTTGAAATACATTGTCTGCGCCTCTTAAAACTTATAACTTCATTTTAAATTAGGTTTTTCGGGGAAATTACGTTGTTTTTTTTAAAACTTACTTTAACGCGTTACAAGAAAAGAAAACCATAACATAATGAAGTTCCTTCAGTGATTTACTAGGGTTTTTTGACGATACAGTACATAAAACAGCAATATGTTAACATTCCATTATGCCCAACCTTCTGTGTGGCGAATCTCCCTCTTCGGCTGCATGGAATATCCCTTGCTCTTAAGCAGATTCTAATGTCTTTTTCTGAACCGAAATACAGATTTCACAAGCTTGCTGAAAGTCACAAAATTCACTTTGCACCGACCTCACAACTTAGAATTTCAAAATAGGGCATCCAACGTGTAAGCCATGCACGTAACTGCAATTTTAAAATACGTTCCAACCTCATTTTACCTTTTATGAAAAGACAATCTACCCTCCTGATTTCTATTCCCCAGCCCCTCACAATAACTCGATCCAAGTCTCATTCTGTGAACTTATGATAGCGATAAAATGTAATACTGCCTCTTCAACAACCAGTCACAAATCTCTAAATATGCAAGCTTGAGTAATGGAATTGAGGAGTTTCCTAATCTCTAATTTAACTAACAATAAATACAGAAAACTAAACCATCCCAACCCCTTCTCATGTAATGCAAATTTTTGAAATCGGCAGTGAAACGGATTTACACCAAACCACACAAAATACGATTTTTTTGTAAAATCTACATTCATGTCAAGTGTCTATAATTTAGGCCTGGGCAGAGTTCCACTATGCGGAACTCCGCAAAGTGACCAAAAACTCCACGAAGCGGAGTGCGTTAGGTCGCGCAGTTCATGCTGATTTTTAGCGTCTGGTGTTTGTCCCGCATTGGAAAAACAACACGAACTGCACCATGCGCAGCGCAAGAGGGCGCAGTTTTTTTCTGTCACTTGAGTAGATGTTCTACTTGAGCGGCAGCTTCCTCAACGTGAACAGAAAATTTCTCAATGCGAACGGTAGCGGCCATCTGTGTTCCCCACATTGAGAAATCTCGTCGGAAGGTAGTCTGAAGTAAGATTTTCATTGCTCGCGTTCGCCAACTTAAAGTTGGTGAGGGCAAGCGAAGGAAAAACTTTCGGAACTCGGCGCGCCACACGGAGCGGGAAAAACTCTGCGAGCGGAGCGGAATTTCAAGACCGGGCCTACTATAAAAATGTTACGGGGATAGTACATAGAAATATTTTTGCCACCATCCTTCAACTTTTCCCTGAAAGATCACTACAAAACATGACATGCCGAAGCTTTGCTGGATGAACCAGTGAATGCCAAAATTCGTGCAAACAAGGTTATTAAAAGAACGCCTTTTCAATGGAAAGTTCACCTGAACTATAATTATGCAGTTGCCATCACTGTCCGTGACATATATTTTAACTGAAAAAACAAAGGCAATAGGTATCGCCTATACAAGAGCTATTTGCTTTGCAATGTGTTTTTGCCATGTTGTACACCAGTGTGGCTGCTGTTCAGCATGGCTACAAGTTAGTGGTGTGGAGTGTCCTAAAGTGGAGTGGGGGGAGTAGAGTGTCCAAGTCTGGATTTATTGGAGTAGAGTGTCGCAGACTGGATTTGTTGAAGTAGAGTGTCAGAGTAGGGGCAGTAGGGTGTTGTAGAGTTTAGTAGAGGGGAGAAAAGTTAAGTGATAGAGAGTGTCAGAGTGCAGTGGCAGAGTGGAGCGGAATAGGGTGAAGTGGGAGTGGATTGAGGTAGTGGGGGTGGATTAGAGTAGGTTGGGGTGGACTGGATTGGGGTAGAGTGGGATGGATTGAGTGAAGTGGCGTGGATTGGGATGGGGTGGATTAGATTGGAGTAGGGGTGAATTGAAATGGGGTGCAGTGGATTGGATTGGGGTGGATTGGAGTGGGGTGGGGTGGACTGGATTAGATTGGTTTGGGATGGATTGAATTAGAGTAGGGTGGTTTGGAGTAGGGTGAATTAGAGTGAAGTGGAGGGGTGGATTGGACTGGAGGGGTGGATTGGAGTAGGGTGGATTGGACTTGATTGGAGTGGGGTGAATTGGAGTGTGGTGGGATGGATGGACTGGGTTGAGAGGGGTGGACTGGATGGGGTGGATTGGAGTAGGGTGGTGTGGATTGGACTGGAGTGGGGTGGATGGACTGGATTGGAGTGGATGGACTTGAGTGGGGTGAATTGGAGTGTGGTGGACTGGATGGTTTGGATTGAGTGGGGTGGATGGGATGGGGTGGAGGATTGGAGTAGGGTGGATTGGACTTGATTGGAGTGGGGTGAATTGGAGTGTGGTGGGCTGGATGGACTGGATTGAGTGGGGTGGACTGGATTGGGGTGAGGTGGAATGGAGTGAGATGGAGTGCGGTGGGATAGATAGGATTGAGTGAGGTGGATGGGGTAGAGTGGGTTGGATTGAGTGAAGTGGGTGGACTGGATGGGCTGGATTGGAGTGGGGTAGACAGAAATGGGGTGAGGTGGATTTGGGAGGGGTGGACTGAATTGGAGGGGGTGTGGTGGAATGGAGTGGGGTGAGGTGGAATGATTGAGTGGGGTGGGTTGGATTGAGTGGATTGGATTGAGGTGGACTGGATGGAGGTTGGGTGAATTGGGGTGGGGTGGGGTGGATCAGAGTGGATTGGATTGAGGTGGATTGGACTGGAGTGGGGTGGTTGGGAGTGGGGTGGATGAAATGAGGTGAGGTGGATTGAGGTGAGGTGGATTGGATTGGGGTGAGGTGGATTGGAATGGGGTGAAGTGGATTGGAATGGGGTGAGGTGAGGTGGATTGGAATGGAGCAGACTGGAGTGGGGCAGCTTGTTTTGGATTGGATGGAACAGATTGGAGAAGGGCAGATTGTTTTGGATTGAAGTGGGGCAGATTGTTTTGGATTGGAGGGGGGCACATTGGAGTGGGGCAGGTAGTTTTGGATTCGAGGGGGGCACATTGGAGCGAGGCAGGTAGTTTTGGATTGGAGTAGGGCAGATTGTTTTGGATAGGAGTGGGATGGATTGGAGTGGGGCAGATTGTTTTGGATTGGAATGGGGCGGATTGGAGAGGGCAGATTGTTTTGGATTGGAGTGGGACAGATTGTTTCGGATTGAGTGTGCGAGATTGTTTTGGATTGGGGCAGATTGGAGTAGGACAGATTGTTTTGGATTGGAGTGAAACACATTGGATTGATGCAGACTGTTTTGGATTGGAGTGGGGAAGATTGTTTTAGATTGGAGTGGGGAAGATTGTTTTAGATTGGAGTGGGGCAGATTGTTTTGGATTGGAGTGGGACGAACTGGAGGGGGCAGATTGGAGTGGACTGGAGTGGGGTGAACTGGATTGGTCAGGAGTGGATTGGATTGAGTAGGGCGGATTGGTGTGGGATGAGGTGGGGTGGAATGGCGTGGATTGGAGCAGGGTGGATTGGGGTGTAGTGCACGATTATGAGTTAAAGCATTTCAGAAATTACACATATTGTGCTAAACCCAATGATGGGAGTAGTCCCTTGGTGCAGCACCACCATTCGCTATTAATGCTGAAATTGACCGACAATCATTTAACCCCATTCTTCATTTGTGGTAACTATTTCCACCTTGAAAGCCATTCATTGTCTTCCTTTTGGTTGTATTATTATAATAATTTGATTTCTAAACAATAGGTTGCAAATAATTGTTGTTCATCATGATTATTATTTCAACACAATTCAAAATAGCCCCAGTGCATTTTGGACCTGTGGGTCCTTCATCTGGGGGATTCAGTCCATATGATTTACATTACTGTGAATTAAAACAGAAAATACAGATTCATATTTTAAACATCCAAAGAGTCAAACACAAACCACAAAGAAACTGTATCAAAACAACCCAAGTGGTTGCAACAGCTTGACTTCTAAAACCTGTCTTGGATTATAGACCACGTAAATGTATTTGATTAACGTTTTATCATTGTGTTAATCGTTCATCGTGTTATAGGCTATATTCTGGCAGAGCAACTATATTGTCGAAGACCTTATTAGCATACCTTGCTAAAACGTCACTTTGACCTTTGTTTTTTATCATTGAATATCTGGGTTCTTTTTTAATCCTATTCAGACAACTGCCCCACAGCAAGGGATGGCTGCAGGGCCTGCAACCGCATCAGGGCAGTCATAATTATATCAGAATTTCCATAGAAAGAGTGATTTTTGTTTTGCTAATAACTGTTGTTGCTGTTAGACGAATTTACACAAAATTCTCCAAAACTAAAGTTCGTCCACCTCAGCCTCTGCATGGAATGTTTCGTAACAATCCATCAAGCGGGGACCAAGAAGAGAAATGAGGTCCCAATTTGGGATTTTCCATGGTAATTCCCTTAGGAAACTTTGCTCTGCGACACATAACAATGGCTCAATACAATAAGCCTGCATTCATGTATATATTACTAAATTGTAAAGCCCAGGCTATTACTGTGGTGCCGCTTAACTAATGTGAGAAAACAGTTTACTGCTTTACAGATTCCACTTTTTTATTAAGGAGTTTAGAATAAAAGCATAATGGTTTCCATATTATCCAAAGATACAGAAATAGAAATGAAAATACAAAAAGCACAAGTAAAAAAATATAAAAATTAGATGAGATGCAGACTCGGTGCAAAAAACAAGACAGCAGTCAATATAATTCAGTGCTCAACTGAAGTTTTCTGTAACCCGACCCCCAACTGTTATAGAACCTTTTCTGCTCTTGTCCAGCCCATGCAGTTTGTAACTTTAAGAAGTGAGTCGCTATCATTTCGTTCCACCAGTCTTCGCAAGATTCCAATGTTTCTCATTTCTGGTCATTATAATTAGGGGTGGGTGGCAAATTCCGCTCCGCCGACTGAGTTTGGGGAATTTTGCGCATGGAGTTCCGGAAAAACTCTGAGAACAGCAGCAAGATGGAGTTTTTCTCACACGCGGCTCACCAATGTTAAGTTGGCGAGTGCAAGACGGCAAGCAGCTGCCGTTCACATTGAGAAAGCTGCCGCTTGAGTAGAAAATCTACTCAAGCGGCATAAAGAAGCAGCACCCTTTGGCATGGCGCATGGTGCCGTCTGCGCTGATTTTAAAGGTGGAACAAGCTTAAAGCGCTAAAAATCATGGTGAGCAGAGCGACGTGCCGAAATTCCACTGCTGGTGGAACTCCGTGGAATCTCGCTGAGTATTTATGAAACTCCGTGGGGTAAAATCCTGCAAGTTCTGCACATCACTAATTATAATTCTATCCAATACCATTACTTATGGAAAATGTTTTTCATACTTGTCCCTGTTAGAACGGGGAGGGTTCAACTCCCCACCCATTGCTACCCAAGGTTAGAATTGGGGGTCCCCAGTTGGCTGAGGTAGGTACCTTAGTCCAAATAGGGACCCTTGCTTCTAAGTCAGGGAAAGGAAGGACACCTTCTCAGATAGCCCCTGCTCACCCCCTCGGTAGCTTGGCACGAGCAGCCAGGCTTATCTCCAAGGCAATGTGTAAAGTGTTTGCAATCCCGCTCTCAGTAACCCAATGATGACACCACAAATGGACTCCACACGAGTTTCATAAAAAAACAAGTATAAGTTTATATAAAAAGATATACGATGAGACCACACGATTAAAAATCCAACATATGCGCCTTTGTAATATTTCACCTGGCCGGTTATTAGGCCAGCAAGCCCTTGTAGGTTCTTGCAGTATTAATGAGCAATTCTCAATGATCCAAATGCAGTCCTAATGCAATGCTATGCAGTTCGTAATGCAAGAATCAGGCACTTCGTAATGTAAAAATAATGCAGTTCGTTATGCCAAAATAATGCGATGCGTAATGCAACAATCAGGCAGTTCGTAATGCAAAAATAATGCAATGCAACAATCAGGCAGTTCGTAATGCCAACAATAATGCAATGCGTAATGCAACAATCAGGTAGTTCGTAATGCAAAAATAATGCAATGCGTAATGCAACAATCAAGCAGTTCGTAATGCCAACAATGATGTACACCAGCACCGTTTACGGTGCTCTGGACGGACTCTATGCCACTCGTACTGACTCGCGGTCAGCTAATGCCAAATTATGCCCCCAACACTGGTCTGGTGTAAACAAAGTGCAGCGCCACACTCCGGCCCCGGTACTGCCACTCCTTGGCAAGTACGACCCGCGATTCTCACTTGAGCTGGGGTTCGTGCTGCAAGGATGGGAAAGGCCGAAAGCGTTTCTCTCCGAGACCGCACCCCGCCCCAGGCGGCGACACACGCACGCTCGCTGAGCGTTACCTAGGGGGTGCGATCTCGCTCTCCTCTCCTCGTGGCTTGGCCTCCGGGGCGACTTCGTTGATATCGGGCAGTGGAACACGGACCCCCGACGTGATGGTTCGAGGTCCCTCCTTGGCACAGGCAGATCCGGGCTGGTGGCACCGCTCCTCTGGGGATGCTTGTCCGAGCCGATGGCAAAGATGAAGGTCTCAGGCTGCAACAGGGCACACGCACACAGCGTCGCTGAGACTCACTTAAGCTTCGGGTGTACACGATCACAGGGCAATCCTCACGAAGGTCTCAGGCTGCACGAAGCACACGCACACAGCGTCGCTGAGACACTCCTTTGGAAACGTTTGTGTTCCTGAGTTTACACAACAGGGAGCCAGCTCTCCTCGGGCCCTTGGGGACAAGTTACTTCAGGACACAGCAAAGTCCTTTCAAGCAGGGGGACACAGCACACAGCAACGTCCCTTAGCCTCTCCTTGGTTAAATCAGCAAACTGCAGGCCAGCCCCAGAACACACAGCAAGGGTCAGTCCTTTCCTTCAGTCTCTTCAGCTGTTTCTTCCTTGGCAGAGGTTCCTCTTGACCACGAAGTAGTTTCAATCCTTTACAGGCTTGATTAGTCCATTTCAGTCTTGGACAGTCCTAAGTTCAGGGGTTTCAGCTCTCATACTTATACCCCTAAATGTCTTTGAAGTCTTTGTGTTCAAGGGGCACTGACCCCTGTCCAAACCAGTTCTGGGTGTCTCCCTTTGATAGTGGGGGTCTGGATCCTCAATCACTCAGCAGGAGATGGAGCCATTGTTTTATGGCGGCAGCCCATGCCTCCACCTCCAGGGGCTACTCCTCCCCCCTACACTCCAGATGCAGGTCAGCCTGTTGCTGTCTCACCTCCTCCCATGGGTCAAGACATTCCCCAGATCCTATCACTTTCAAATCTAGACAGTCAATCCACAGCCAGGCAGAGACACACAGAATTGTGAGAACACAAAAAACCAGCCACTTCTAAAAGTGTGGTTTCTAAACACACAATGCAAAAACCACCTTCACAAAAAGATGTGTTATTAAATTGTGAGTTCAGGCACACCAAACTTCACCTCTCCATCTTAAGCCTATGGGAAGATAGGCTGGAAACATATTACACAGCCTTCCCCATTCTGTCCTATGGGCAAGATGGCCTTTCAACAGTGAAAAACGAAATGGAGAGTATTTCACTGTCAGGACATGGTACACACCTCAGTACATGTCCTACCTTTCACATACACTGCACCCTGCCCAAGGGTGTACCTTGGACCTACCATAGGGGTGTCTGATGTGCATAAAAAGGGAAGGGTAAGGCATAGCAAGTGGGTGCACTTGTCAGGACAACATGGCAGTTTTAGCAAACTGCGCGCAGGCACTGCAGTGGCAGGCCTGAGATCTCTCTTTAAGGCTACTGGTGTGGGTGGCACAATTAGTGCTGCAGGCCCACTAGTAGCATTTGCATTACCAGCCCTGGCACACATAGTGCACTTTACTAGGGACTTTACTAGTAAGGCAAACATACCAATTATGGACAACCAATTACCATTGCACTTTACACAGGGAGCACTTGCACTTTGACACTGATCAGCAGTGGCAAAGTGCCCAAAGCATCTAAGTTGGCAACACCATGTCAGAAAAAAGGTCTAGGGGGAAGGCAAAAAGTTTAGGGAACTTTAGCCAAAAAGGGCCAAGTCCAACAGTACCCACACCAAACGGTATGGGGGTCTGGAGTCCGTTCTTTATCTAGCATTCTTCTAAGCCTTGAAAATATTCATCCAGAGGTGGACAAGAATGCATGCATACTTTATGCAGCCTGTTGAGTGCATTCGGGGCACATCGAAAGTTTAGTCTTATTCCATTTTCATATCTTTGCAGGAGTGATTTAATAATAAATGACACGATATTTATGGACCCTATACTTTACTGACATTAAAGTAACTTGTAGACCTAAAAGTATCTGTCAGATTCCACGTTATTCGCATATTTGTTATTGTATTTCCTTATTTAAGCTACAACCACTTTTCAGAGAACAGTAACAGGGCCTATACTGACAAAGCCTATTTTATGAGATTTAACTTACTCTATGGACTGTGCTTGGCATAAAACGCCGAGAATAAAAAAAAATTTTATTACCATTACTGAGGGATGATAGGGTCCTCGTGACCCACTTCCCACTTGAGGCTTCACCTTTTGCGAGTCATCCCACGTCCCCACTTACCAATGGTCATAAATACACTATTGCACATATAAGATATATTCCCTTACAAAAAAGTCTGTTAAAGTTGTGGTAACGATCTGAGACCCAGTAAAACTAAGTTATGAGATATATATACACAACCTTTACCCTCACATTAATATACTACTCATTACATCTCCCTGGACAGCACAACTGCCATCAAAAATGACATTAATGATGACATTTGTTGTGACCAATAATGTCGTCATCACCAACGACATTACACAAACTTAAAACATTGCAGTCCAAAGCAGATGTTTTACAAACAAAATAGAGATAAACGGCTGCAGTACCATGCACAAGTGTACCCACATTTGGGGGAGAGGATGTGGCCTTACGGCTAGAGCGGTCGAACCGGACTGGGGAACCGGGTTCGAGTCTCGGCGGGGATGCTCAACATCCTGTGATTCTGGGCAAATCACTTATCTCCCCGTGCCTAACAAAATGAATGTGTCCATTTGTAACGCAACTGGTGCTCATGTAAAGCGCTCTTCGGGTCAAGTTCGCGATATATAAAACTGCTGGGGGAAAAAGGGTAATGTTTCCTGGAGCACGGCAATGACTATATTGAAAATTCAAGTAAACATATGATATTTCTTGCAAAATTTATGTAAACAGTACAAAACACATGAATACAATAACATATCACATATGTGAGAAGTGTTCAAATTCATTCTGTGGAACAATCCCCCCATACCTGATGCATACTTCCACATCATTCAATCAGCCAATCATTTGCTCCTCCTTCCTACACCATTAGGCGTCGGACATGCAGGCGAAGACGTAACCAGCACGCGCGGAGATTACCGGAGGCACAGGACAGAACACATGGGCATCGTTTTGAAACACCGAAAGGATTAATTAATAGGACACCTGTTTCCACTGCAATTGTATCGTGAGGCCCGTATTTGGGACTCCATTTGATCTTTCTCTGGTTGGGCTGTATCCTTCCGCCCCCCACCCGATCTGCCGGCTCATGCCTATTGTTGGGCTCTAGACATAGCGGGCCCCCCCCATTATGATTGGGAAGTGATGAAGGGTCTCTTAATGTGGCAGTGGTTAGCCGAAAAGCACGTAGATTTAAACTGATATAAAAGCCATGTAATCTATTGGATGTATCAAAATCATAACACTGATAAAATTGTTTTACTTTACAAGAAGTGCATTTGATATGTTAATAAGAGATCATTGACAGGACATGACAACTGTAAACCAATGAAGCAACTGAAGAGAAGTTATGTTTGCATAATATTGTGTACAGACTAAAATACAGCCCATGTGCTGTTCTGAAGACCCGTTTCTATTTCTATTTTTATTGCTGTGATACAATTTATGAGGGTCCAGATGATGTCTGGGTCTGAACGAGGAACAAGTGATTGGTAGATTCAAATGATGTGGAAGTGGGGGCGCGGCTTGGACGGCAGAGCCGATGGCTGCTTGATCGCGTCTCTCTGCCTTCGAACGGAGCCTGAATGAGGTGATTCCGGAGTCACGGCGCTCGTGAACGTTTCGGAGCGCAAGGAATCGAAAGATGATGGTCTACTGCTCCCGTGGGCGCTATTGGATGTGACTTTTAAATGCTGGTTCGGGGGTAATTTCTGATGCAACTTTTGATCCGGAGGGAAAGTGCTTTCACAAAATGGCGGATAGCGAGCATTCCTGCAACGGACCTACGAACGTGCCGGTAATCTAGCAAAGATCCTTGGTAACACCGGATATGCTTGCATTTTCCTGGCTTCAGTTTCCACCATGGCATTTATGATCTAAAATCGACCCCTTTGTTGCAGCGGAACTTTTTTCCCGAACGAAGCCTGACTTTAAAATGGCGGATCGCGAGCGTTTCTGCTCTGGAACTTGCAAATGCCAGTAATTTCATATCGTTCCGTCACAACACCCGACATACTGGCACTTCCTTGGTCTCATCTTGCAACAAGGTATTTGTGTTCCGATACCAATCCCTTTGTTAATGCGGTGGTTCTTATTTGGTCGATGCCTGAATCTGCAATGGCGGCATTTGTGGTCACGCGTTGACCGGAACATTGATGGCGATTCTGTAGTGCAAGGAATTGTGAACGCGAGTGAATAACCATGCGTTCTTGATGGATGCAATGTGTGTATCCCTGATGCAGTGACTTTTGGAGTATTTTATTACTATCTGTGGATTCCAGTATAAATGTTCCCTGATCTACGCGTGGTGGCTTCAAGCTGACGAGGGGCTGCTCCATGCATGCTGTATGATGTAACCACGGCGCGTAAACACATGTCACAGAGTTAGCGCCTGGTTTTAAAAGGGAGCACCTTGTCAGCCACTCCATGTTGTGGCCTGAAACACGTAAATAACTGTCAACAACAGGCTTTGAGTTAGCGCTTGTTTTTAAAAGGGGAGCCCCTTGCACAACAGTCACAGTGTTGGCGCCTAGTTTAAAAAAGGGATCATCTTATCAGTCATTTGATGTTATAACCTGACACACGGAAATATCGGTCATTGATCGGCTCTGAGGCAACGCTTGTTTTAAAAGGAGTGCACCGGGTCACTCATTCAATGAGTCTACATTAACCTCAGTTTGACCCCACCGCTTACTTTTTGCTCAAAGCCAGGTATTTTTCTTTGCTTTATTAAGGTGCTTTCCCTCATTGCGTGGCGCTTGTACCTCCATTAGTTCCACCAATCTCAATTTGATCGGGAGCTTATCCCTCCTTCTTTATAAAGGGATCAAAATGGCTGAAAAGGAGTCTAGGATCCCATATAAACAAGCATTGGCATAGCCAATAGGTCTCGCCTTTGGGACCTTGTAAGTAAAAAAAAAAAAAACTGAAGTATAAGACTTCACGTTTACATTTACTTCGTATTTAGGATGCAGTAAATGTAAACGTGAAGTCTTACACTTCATTTTTTTTTTTTTTTTTACTTACAAGGTCCCAAAGGCGAGACCTACTGGCTATGCCAATGCTTGTTTAGTTTTTGGTGAGTTCCCCAAATAGTTATATTTTTTCATAGCTCATATAGTATATGCTAACTAGTATTTCACAGTCCTACACCAGATTAGTAATATTTATTTTCAAACAGTTTTTATTTTTTTATTTTGTAGTTTCAAGACAAATAAAACAAATTCACGTTATTACAGCGCAATAATATGACCGTGTGCTTTTTCTCTGTTCTAGTTATATTTCTTAGCCAGTGACCCTGAATGTGTTGGTGCAACCTTTGCAGAAATTGTGTAAAATATTAAGTATAGAGTTCCCATAGCACACACATAGTTTGGGTGACAAGTGATGTTTGGAGCAGGATGACTGCTGACTCTAAGGCCAGGTTGTGTTGTGTTGAATGTTGAGGTGTTGTGTTTAGTGTGTTCTGCAAGTCTGTGTGTGGCGTGCTTGGGTGACAAGTGCTGTTTGGAGCAGCATGGCTGCTGACTCTAAGGCCGGGTTGTGTTGGATGCATGAGGGGTGCTGTTTCATGTGTTATGCATGTCTGTGTGCAGCGTGTCTTGGTAGCAAGTGACTTTGTCCAAGTTGTGTCGTGGTGGGTGTGTCTGGGGTGCTGTGTGTATTGTGTCCTGCTACATGCTTGTCTGTGATGGGTCTTGAAGTCGGTGCTGTTGGGAGCTGATGTGTCCTTTTGCGGTACTAACTTTCTGCAGTGATTGTGTGTGTATGCATGTGTTCCTTCCTTCCAAAGCAAAAGTTTTTTGATAAAGTAGGATAAATCCTTATTATGACATAGTACAGTAGTCCAGGTGTATTTAAGTGAATATGGTTGTTTTTATTTTCATTTATTCACCGCTTTGTTAATCCATTTTACTCTTTATTCGATTACAGATGTTTTTGATAAAGTTGACAGCCGACACGTGTTTCGCTCTTTGTGGCAAGTAAGACCAGGGCTTTCTCAAGGCTGTGAAGAAATGGAAATGCATGAATACTGTGTGTAACAGGGTCGAGTGACCCCAAGAAATGACACCGATACAAATATGCAGGTGAAAAAGAGAAAGAAAAAGGTTTAAAAATATTTAGAGCCAAGTGTGAACCGTGAAGAAGAGACAGTATCCCAAAGAAGATTTTATTCATTAGTTAACTATGGTGCTGGAAAAGATGTAACCCCAACATTATATACGTCCTAAATATGCACGAACGTTGGAATACCAGAAGTGGGAGAGAAATATAATTATAAACAAAAGACACCACATACATTAATTAACGAGTGTAAAAAAAGCAGAAAGATCCTCGAGCAAATATAAATGGAATCATGCAAAAGCAAGGCATGCCATATGAAGAGGTTGTAAAAATAAAATATTGGCTTGCAATACCTAAATAGGTTCAATAGTCTTACAGTCTGGTGACGATTGTATACATTTCAATGCGTCTCAACATAAGCATCCAAGTTCTAAGGCAAACAGGCATTTGTTTTTATAAAAGTATTCAGCAACATAGACAAAAAATTGCCTTTAAATACATCACGATTTACCATTAGTGACAAACAGTTATTTACCCAAAAATTATTACATGTTTACATACATATTTAATGGTACAATGACATGCAACGCCATATTTTTCTTTTAGATAATACGATAACACTACTAAATAAAGTGCAGTGTGTAAATGTAGTGGTACTTTAGACATGGATTACATAAGTCATGGCATTTATCGTTGTAAGACAACATTCCTTTTCATAAAAGCGAGGTCAATACTATAGGGAAAAACTAGATTACAATAATTTATCCATCGAAAGAGACCAAGGGAGGCGGGAGGATAAAAACTAGTGAAAGATTTAAATATTACTGAGCTGCCGCACGAGTTGCATGCTTCAAGGTATAAATAATAAAATCTGCAAGTTGCTGAGCCGGGCTAAATATACTTCGGCTTCACTAGAAAGTTCGCATTTGTAGGCATAGAACATAGGATGAACAGCGATAGACCAACACATAATAAATAAATAAAATGCGCAGGTCGAGATTTTGATTCTACAGTGCCTCGAACAGAAACCTCCAATATAACGAACGCTGTAAGGCTAAAGTGAAGAATAAGCGTGCAAAGAACAAGCGTGCAGGCATGACTTACTTTTGAAATTGTACAGCAGTCCTGGGATAAATCCGTAGTCAAAAGGCTCCCGCGGTGTAATTACAACGGGGAACCGCCGTCATTTTAAATGGTCCAAATGACCGTCTAACCCGGAAGTGAAAACTTGACACCACCAGAAAAGGGGATAGTGGTGAAAGTTACTGTTTTATTGATGCACTCAGCACATTTCGTATTCTTTAAAACGATACTACAGATGAAGTGAAGGAGGAATAAATACAAAAAATGATTAGATTCCTTCAGGTGGACTTCCGATAATTGTGAGGCAAACGTCAGTTCTATAACAATACCGAAGATAGAAAAAGGACTATAGGCCACGGTAAGGCTCAGGCAGCGTCCATATTGGAGAGGGTCCAGGTAGAAAAATATACTAACGCGGCTTTGAATAACAGAACAATAAAGAAAAACAAAACATAAAAAATGAAAACGCCATGACCAAAAAGTGATAATGATATACGGAAAAGAAAAAAGAAAAAGATTTTTTCAAATATTCAAGGATTTGATAGTGGACTCAATGATAATTGAAATACCATGAGAATCCTGGCAGTATAGAGAAAGGACTATCGGCCATAACCGTCAGGCTTGGACAGCATCCATATTGGAGAAGGTCCAAGTAGAATAATATACTGACGCGGCTTTGAGCAATAGAACATAAGAAAAATGAGAACGGCATGACCAGAAATGATAATAAAATACGGAAAGACAATTTTTTCGATATTTAAAGACTTAATAATGGACTCATAATAATAGTTGAAATACCATGATAATCCTGGCAGTGTAAAATATGGTCAGGAAAAATTATGGTCAGGAAAAATTAATTGGACAAAAAGTGGAGGACGTATTTATTAACCTAACCGATGTAGATTTTTTTAAAAATAGCGAATCACTTGCACTAGGAGAGGAGTAGGTATCAATAGTAGAGAGGAGGGAAAAACGAGTATATTTTAAAGTGTAACAAAGTTCACCATCAATACTCGTATAGCAAGAAATACTCCTTATCTAGTTTTAACAATCCGTTAGATGAGATCTGAAAACAAAGGAAAGAAGGAGTATAAGTCGGGTGTATCTAAAGTATCTGGAATATCTAATCCCCAAAGTTCAGACACCTGTTACGGCGAGTAGCAGGTCACAGATGTTAAATCAATTCTGCTAATATCATTTGATCCGCAGGAAATGTGACCAGTGTACTGTTATGCCGACCTAAATTCAGAGACCAACTCGTTCTGACATCAGACCCGTCATGTATACTAATGAAATTATCATGTTAGGTATTGGGTATAAATATACCTGTGAAAGATTTCTAACTTGTAGGAAAGTTACATTATTGGGTATCAAACCCCACACAGTGGGCACATATTGAGTCAAATGACAGATGTTAGTTCATAAGCGCTACTGCGCTGTGATGTCATATCGGAGAATAGTGTCACATCAAATATATGAGCAATATAGTCTTTTTACAGCCAATGATGCCACTCATGTTCTTTGTTGAGTCCCTTTTCTACAGTTTGCAGGCCTATGATCAGAGCACTTTCCTCTTTGCGGAGGCGTAGTTCTAAATTCCCGCCTCGTTTGTGATGTTTCAGTTTTTAGGTCGATGAAAGAGAAGGTCCGTTGGTGGCAGTGGTGTGTTAGGAAGTGATCTACCAGAGGATGTCTTGTATCTGATTTGTGAATGTTACGATAATGTTCTTGAATACGAATTTTCAGTGGTCGGATGGTACTCCCAATGTAATATTGTTCACATGAGCAGAAAATGAGATAGATCACGTTGGTGCTTTCGCAGTTGATGAAATCATTTTTCTTGTACATGTGACCATTTACTGTAACTTCCTTTGTCCTTGATTTGCCCAATTTACAAATTAAGCAAGAGCCCTCAACTTTCCTGCAACAACCTAAAGGTTTTTACACCTGTTCAAATTGCTCGATATGTAAATTGGGCAAATCAAGAACAAAGGAAGTTACAGTAAATGGTCACATGTACAAGATAAATGATTTCATCAACTGCGAAAGCACCAGGCCTGGAAACTGTAGAAAAGGGACTCAACAAAGAACATGAGTGGCATCATTTTCTGTAAAAAGACTATATTGCTCATATATTTGATGTGACACTATTCTCCGATATGACATCACAGCGCAGTAGTGCTTATGAACTAACATCTGTCATTTGACTCAATATGTGCCCACTGTGTGGGGTTTGATACCCAATAATGTAACTTTCCTACAAGTTAGAAATCTTTCACAGGTATATTTATACCCAATACCTAACATGATAATTTCATTAGTATACATGACGGGTCTGATGTCAGAACGAGTTGGTCTCTGAATTTAGGTCGCATAACAGTACACTGGTCACATTTCCTGCCGATCAAATGATATTAGCAGAATTGATTTAACATCTGTGACCTGCTACTCGCCGTAACAGGTGTCTGAACTTTGGGGATTAGATATTCCAGATACTTTAGATACACCCGACTTATACTCCTTCTTTCCTTTGTTTTCAGATCTCATCTAACGGATTGTTAAAACTAGATAAGGAGTATTTCTTGCTATACGAGTATTGATGGTGAACTTTGTTACACTTTAAAATATACTCGTTTTTCCCTCCTCTCTACTATTGATACCTACTCCTCTCCTAGTGCAAGTGATTCACTATTTTTAAAAAAATATACATCGGTTAGGTTAATAAATATGTCCTCTGCTTTTTGTCCAATTAATTTTCCCTGACCATAATTTTTCCTGACCATATTTTACACTGCCAGGATTATCATGGTATTTCAACTATTATTATGAGTCCATTATTAAGTCTTTGAATATCGAAAAAAATTGTCTTTCCGTATTTTATTATCATTTCTGGTCATGCCGTTCTCATTTTTTCTTATGTTCTATTGCTCAAAGCCGCGTCAGTATATTATTCTACTTGGACCTTCTCCAATATGGATGCTGTCCAAGCCTGACGGTTATGGCCGATAGCCCTTTCTCTATACTGCCAGGATTCTCATGGTATTTCAATTATCATTATGAGTCCACCATCAAATCCTTGAATATTTGAAAAAATCTTTTTCTTTTTCTTTTCCGTATATCATTATCACTTTTTGGTCATGCCGTTTTCATTTTTTATGTTTTGTTTTTCTTTATTGTTTTGTTATTCAAAGCCGCGTTAGTATATTTTTCTACCTGGACCCTCTCCAATATGGACGCTGCCTGAGCCTTACCGTGGCCTATAGTCCTTTTTCTATCTTCGGTATTGTTATAGAACTGACGTTTGCCTCACAATTATCGGAAGTCCACCTGAAGGAATCTAATCATTTTTTGTATTTATTCCTCCTTCTCTTCATTTGTAGTATCGTTTTAAAGAATACGAAATGTGCTGAGTGCATCAATAAAACAGTAACTTTCACCACTATCCCCTTTTCTGGTGGTGTCAAGGTTTCACTTCCGGGTTAGACGGTCATTTGGACCATTTAAAATGACGGCGGTTCCCCGTTGTAATTACACCGCGGGAGCCTTTTGACTACGGATTTATCCCAGGACTGCTGTACAATTTCAAAAGTAAGTCATGCCTGCACGCTTGTTCTTCGCTTTAGCCTTACAGCGTTAGTTATATTGGAGGTTTCTGTTCGAGGCACTGTAGAATCAAAATCTCGACCTGCGCGTTTTATTTATTTATTATGTGTTGGTCTATCGCTGTTCATCCTATGTTCTATGCCTACAAATGCGAACTTTCTAGTGAAGCCGAGAGTATATTTAGCCCGGCTCAGCAACTTGCAGATATTATTTATACCTTGAAGCATGCAACTCGTGCGGCAGCTCAGTAATATTTAAATCTTTCACTAGTTTTTATCCTCCCGCCTCCCTTGGTCTCTTTCGATGGATAAATTATTGTAATCTAGTTTTTTCCACTATAGTATTGACCTCGCTTTTATGAAAAAGGAATGTTGTCTTACAACGATAAATGCCATGACTTATGTAATCCATGTCTAAAGTACCACTACATTTACACACTGCACTTTATTTAGTAGTGTTATCGTATTATCTAAAAGAAAAATATGGCGTTGCATGTCATTGTACCATTAAATATGTATGTAAACATGTAATAATTTTTTGGTGAATAACTTTGTCACTAATGGTAAATCGTGATGTATTTAAAGGCAATTTTTTGTCTATGTTGCTGAATACTTTTATAAAAACAAATGCCTGTTTGCCTTAGAACTTGGATGCTTATGTTGAGACGCATTGAAATGTATACAATCGTCACCAGACTGTAAGACTATTGAACCTATTTAGGTATTGCAAGCCAATATTTTATTTTTACAACCTCTTCATATGGCATGCCTTGCTTTTGCATGATTCCATTTATATTTGCTCGAGGATCTTTCTGCTTTTTTTACACTCGTTAATTAATGCATGTGGTGTCTTTTGTTTATAATTATATTTCTCTCCCACTTCTGGTATTCCAACGTTCGTGCATATTTAGGACGTATATAATGTTGGGGTTACATCTTTTCCAGCACCATAGTTAACTAATGAATAAAATCTTCTTTGGGATACGGTCTCTTCTTCACGGTTCACACTTAGCTCTAAATATTTTTAAACCTTTTTCTTTCTCTTTTTCACCTGCATATTTGTATCGGTGTCATTTCTTGGGGTCACTCGACCCTGTTACACACAGTATTCATTGCATTTCCATTTCTTCACAGCCTTGAGAAAGCCCTGGTCTTACTTGCCACAAAGGGCGAAACACGTGTCGGCTGTCAACTTTATCAAAAACATCTGTAATCGAATAAAGAGTAAAATGGATTAACAAAGCGGTGAATAAATGAAAATAAAAACAACCATATTCACTTAAATACACCTGGACTACTGTACTATGTCATAATAAGGATTTATCCTACTTTATCAGAAAAACTTTTGCTTTGGAAGGAACACATGCTCACACCTTTAAATCCACTTGACATTACGAAGCTGGAATGGTCCAGAGCTTCGAGCAAAGTTCCTTTAGCATTTTAGGAATCCATATCTAGACCCAGGATCCCTGGACCTTTTATTTTTTCCTAAACTTATTGTGTGTGTATGCGCAACTTTTGGCAGGAAGGGCTTGGAAACACGTCAGTCGTGTGAGTTCTAGTAGAGGGGGCTCTTTCTGAGGGGGGGGCGCAGCGGCTGAGGAATGTCGCATGCAAATGGAGAGATCACAGGCAGCCCGAGACCCCCCGTTTCTCAGCACTTGTCTTATCTTGTTAGCTGCTGATAGAGGGCCCGGCTGCTGCGGAGAGTCACTTTTAATTAGGACTTCGCCTGGCATGGGGCGGGCTCCTGCAGTCCAAGAGGCAATTATCGGATGCCCAGAGCCCCGCGCGCCCCCGGCACTCTGTGCCACCCCCACCCACCTTGTTTCCGCCTCGGAAGAGCGGCCGTCAGACCGACGCAGCGTGTGGCAGTGGCATGACACGAGGCATGAACACCACCCTGCTGGTGTCCGGATGCCATGTTTACAACTATCAGACGCGGACCCTAGGTTGTATCGTACGCATCCCGTGCCAGGCGCACCCCCACACCCCACACCCTGCAGCCTCAAACAGCGGCGCCCGGGCAGCTTTTTAACATCTCTTTAACTTGAGTTCAACTTGGAATGCGTTTTTATGCAAAATCCAGTTAGCAAGTTTGGAGTCGTAGCACGTCAGTCAGACTGGTGGAGGTTTGCAGTATGCCATGGCCGCTAATACGTGTCTGGATCCTTCATCACTTAAATGTGCCAGGGACAGAGCAGAGGAGAGGCGGGGAGGCTTTGATGAGGTCAAAAAACGTGTGGGTTGAAAAAGAAAAGCGCTGAAAGACGAGCGCGGCCCCGCGGCAGCGAAAGTTAAAGTACTCGTGCATGCAGAGCGTTTGCCTTGCGGGAGCGAGCAGCGGCAGGCGCGATAATTGCTAACAGATGGTGCCACTGCTCGCTCCTGCAAGGGAAACGCCAAAAGTGCACGCGTTGCAATAGAAAGCAATGCAAAACGTGCACGCTTTTAGCCAAAATGCTGATTGATTCCAAAAGGTCCCCTCCTATGCAGCGCATGCGCGCTGCGTAGGCGAGACCTAAAAAAATAAGGGGGAACACTCGTTGTCTGACTCTCCCATCAAGGCCAAAGCGGACATCAACAGTACCATGGAAATGATTCTTAAAATATTAGCGGAGGTTCATGACCTAGCTAAGTCCTCTAAGCAGAATACGGACACTATACAGCTAGAACTAACTGCCATCCATGCAGATATGAGTTCTATTAATTCTAAACTAACAGCGGCAGAACAAAGGATTAGCGATGTTGAAGATGTTTCTTTTAAGTCCTGCAAGGAACTGAAGTCACTCAGAGATTTTACATCCAACCTTCTAAAACAATCAGCCGAATTGGAAGATAGAAATAGGAGGGGCAATGTTAGAATTCTAGGCGTTCCGGAGGGTTCCGAAGACGCTCAGGATCTTGTGTAGCTTTTTTGGAAGATTGGTTACCCCAGTTTACTGGATTAAAACTCTCAAACCCTCTAGAAATTGATCGAGCTCACAGAATACCTACTTTTAACTCTGCTTCTCGGCAAACGCCCCGCCCTATCATCTGTAGGCCATTGAGATTTCAACACACTGAAGCTCATCTGGAATGGACATAAAATAATTTTTATGCAGCACTATTCTAAACCTACTGTGGATACCAGGAAAGGCTTCCTCAGACTACGAGATAAACTTAGAGATAAAAATATTATGTTCTCCTTTGTTGGGCCATCTAAATTCAGAATCATAGCTAATGGTCGTCACCATTACTTCACGGACCCAGTGGACTTATCTAACTTTTTGGAGGGCCCTCACACTCAGGACATGGACTCCTCTTCATCCTCTTCCAACAAGAGGAAGTCGTGATAGGTACAGGTTTCT
Organism: Calotriton arnoldi; assembly: GCA_963921515.1. NCBI lineage: Eukaryota > Metazoa > Chordata > Amphibia > Caudata > Salamandridae > Calotriton > Calotriton arnoldi. The sequence continues at coordinate 869,728 of CAWUFW010006840.1, read as the reverse complement.
TATCCTCTCTGATTACAGGTTTGATATCCTTTAGGGAGTAGTCATTGCTGTATGTACTAAAGGTGTCACCTTTATAAGATCTTCCCCTTATACCATTTGAGTTTTACGAGTTTAATATTCAGGTTTAAATACTCCGATGTGTATACATATTAGAGGGAATATAGATTGCTGCTATTTTTGTCGCTTCCTCATAAGTTAATTATTTGTGCAGTCTGTTCTTTTCCCTTGATAACAGTTTGATTTGCGAGTTACTATGTTTGTAATTATGACACATCTTGAGCTCTATGATATACTCTGGAAGGCCTTATAATAACATTAGATCTAAGCAAGCTCTGTTTGACAGTTTGACGCTCCTGTCGTCGCACCTCCTACATTCGAGGTATGCAAGGAAGGGTGGGTAGGGAGGGGGGTGTGGGGAAGTTGGGGGTGAGTACCCGGATGATGTGGTTGGCCTTTGTTTGTGTAGTGCTTTGCCTTTCGGGTGTTCCCAATTGCTCTTTCTTTCTTTTTCATATCTTTTATTTATATTTTTCTTCTTTCATCTTTTTTGTGCTATTCTCTCCATTGGTTAGACAGTATTATGGTTTCATTAAACAAGAGTACCTATGTGCTATGTATGTAGTAAACGTTCTTGCAAGTTTTGGTCGGCTTATCATCAACGGGGTTATTCTGGAAATCAAGATTTTTTGTATGATTCATATGGTCAATACACCGTATTTTCAGTATTATATGTGATGGCTCAAACTAGGTCATATAATTTAGCGGACGATCTTAATATAGTATCATTAAACGTTAAAGGTCTTAATCACCCAATAAAACGCCGCAAAATATTTGATTATTTAGCTAAAACTAAAGGGGATATCATTTTGTTACAAGAAACAAAACTATCTGAATAAGATGCTACTTTCATTAAACATAATTGGATCTCACAAGTTAAATAAAGGTGAAGATTTTATTCATGTGGTGAATATATATGGACCTAACACAGATGATCCAGTTTTTTGGGAGGGTATCTCAAGTACCACAGAACATCTCCCTCAGGAAGATCTTATAGTTGCTGGAGACTTTAATATTCCACTAGATCCGATAATTGATAGACAATCTACTTACCATTATCACCCTACAAATTCCCATGCCATACTTCACACTATATGTTCCAAATTTAATCTTAAAGATACCTGGCGTCTTCTACACCCGGATACTAGAGATTACGCTTTTTATTCCACTCCTCATAATTCATACACTAGAATAGACTATATTCTTATTTCTGGTTCGTTTACACATCTAATTGAACACTCAGATATATTCCCCAGGTTAGTGTCAGATCACTCCTGTATTAGTGTTAAATTGGCGGGTAGTCACAATGAACCTGCGCATAATGATGTTCTATCGGACCCTGAGGACAAAAAGAAAATTGAGATAGCTATCATAGATTACCTTGAACATAATGACTCTGCAGAAACTAATGTAAACATTCTTTGGGATGCTCTGAAGGCTACCATTAGGGGAATAATTATCGAAATTAAAACAAAAATCAATAAACGCTTGAATGCTGGATTAATTCAGCTAGAACAAGAAATTAAAACCTTAGAGTCCTCTCATACCATATCCTTACACGATAATGCTATTCTTACTTTACTAAAGCAAAAGAAATATGAATATACCAAAATTCTGAGTGAACGGGCGGGAGTTTGGGTAAATAAATTTAAAGCCCTTAATCTGTGTGAAGCCAATAAAGCGGGCAAATTACTTGCTTCATATCTTAAACATAAGCAGAACCAGAATGTTATTTCATCCATTAAGGAAGTCAACAATCAAACTCATACAAAACAGAAAGATATCCTAAATACTTTCAAGTCGTTTTATGAGGGGTTATATAAAAATTATCAAGATTTTAATCTGGTGGATTGTACCCAATATTTAAATAGACTTAAATTACTCCAACTGTCTGAAGCAGATAAACTCATGTTAGGAAAACCAATTAGCGCTTCGGAAGTTAAGAACTCGATTAAATCCTTGATAGATAATAAGGCCCCGGGCCCAGACGGTTTTACAGCCAACTTTTATAAAACTTTTTCGGATCAACTACAACCGACTATGCTGAAAGTTTTCAATCATATAGCTAATAAGGGGAGTAAGACAGATTCTATGACAGAAGCTAACATAATAGTTATTCCAAAAGAAGGGAACGATCCCTTGTTACCAAAGAATTATAGGCCAATATCCCTCATCAATGTTGATTGTAAAATTTATGCAAAAATTTTAGCTACACAACTTAACACTGTCCTTCCACAATTGATAAGTAATTCCCAAGTTGGATTCCTCAAAACTCGCATGTCTAACGATAATACTCGATTGCTATGTCATGTTCTAGAGAATGCCGCAATTAAAATAGATCCATCCATTGCTATTACATTGGATGCAGAAAAAGCCTTTGATAGGGTCTCTTGGGCTTTTCTAAAACAATGTATGCACACGTTTAATTTGGGAGAGCCCTATATAAATATGGTTATGTCCCTCTATTTGACGCCTTCGGCCCGTATTGCGATCAATGGCTCTCTTTCTGAACCTTTTACCCTTCAACAAGGTACTAGACAAGGTTGCCCCTTATCTCCGTCTTTGTTTCTGTTGGCATTAGAACCCCTTATTCAAGATATTAAGTTAAAATCGGATATAAAGGGAGTTAGTGTTAATGGTATTCAGGTTAAATTAGCTGCTTATGTGGATGATATTCTGATAATGACTGAACAACCGAGATCCTCAATTAAAGCTCTGATGTCCACGATCGCTGAATACTCTATTCATTCAGGTTATAAGCTTAATAAAGATAAATCGGAAGTAAAACCCTTAAATGTGCATTGTACCAAAGAGGTTTTAGGTGACTCGGGTCTGGCATGGCAATTGGATATATAAAATATGTAGGGATTGAATTCGGTAGTAATATTATTGATACCCTTCACCATAATGAGAAGTTATTGCTGGAAAAGATTACAAGACTTTTGGATTCTTGGTCTCCAAAATTCATTACATGGTGGGGGAGGATAGAATCCATAAAAATGATGATCACTCCTCTGGTTAATTACCTTATAAGCATGCTCCCTCTCCTCTTGACGGACGATTTTCACCATAAATTGGATATACTTCTCACAAAGTTTTTATGGCGTGGCAAAAAAGCTCGAATTAGTATAAAAAAATTGAGACTGGATAAATCCTTAGGAGGTCTGAATCTAGCAGATTTTAAGCTATATCAATCAGCTTTTTTGGCGAAGCAAGGCTCCTACTGGATTTCTCCCCCTGCCCACTATACTCCGGTGTGGTTGGAAGTAGAAAAGGCTATCCTTGATAATATCAATCCTTTGTCACTTCTCACGTCTAACCAGCATTATCCGAATAGATCTAAATCTATCTTTAAAAACACTAAATTAGCACTTTTACGGATAGACAAACAACTTGAGTTAAGTATTAAGGGATCTAAGATGGAATCCTTATGGTTTAATCGTAGAATAGTATATAAAGGGAAAAGTCTACATTTTGATACTTGGATCAACAAAGGTATTTTTTTCCCTTATCAGCTAGAACACGCCTCGTATTCAATTACGTTTGCGGATCTTCAAACCAGTCATAAATTAGACAACATTGAATTTTATAATTTTTTAAAGATGAGAGCTGCATTAACAAAAGCCAAACTACGCAATACACTACCATCCTTACCAATGTTCGTGGCAAAGATTAATAAATTGGGCCATCAGGTCTCTCATATTTATGAACTTCTTCGCCCCAAAACCTCCAACCTCACCAAGAATCTTATAACTTTTTGGGATTTACATTCTTCTGATCCGTTACCCGAATCTTTGTGGCCACAGTTGTGTAATTCAATAACAAGCAATACAATTTCTCCAGTACTTTCTCAAACTAAGTGCTAGCTTTTGCACAAGGCCTTCTGGACTCCTGCTCGTTTACACTCCTTAGGTATTCGTGAAGATCCATTGTGCTGGAACTGTAAAACAGAAACTGGTGACCTAGCTCATCTTATTTTACACTGTAAATCCGTGGTGACCTTTTGGGACAAGGTTTTTGACTTCCTCTCTAATGTATTTAAATGTGAGTTAAAGAGAGAATTCTCTACATTATCTACTGGTTTTTTAATGGTTGAAACAAGTACTGATACGGACAAAGCCCTCCTAGATCTCTTGCTTACGTCAGCTGTGAAAATGGTACTTACCAATTGGAAGGAAACGCGTAAGACTTCATATAAAGGTTGGATGAATTGGGTTATTCATCTTAGAGGTGCAGACAATATTGCTTTACAGAACTCTCCATGGAAACCCTCCTCTAGATCTTTGTGGAATTCCTTGGACATTTATTTCAACACCCATAAACCTCCGTGAACTTACATGTGTAGTTTTCTTTCTTTGTATACATTATTGTGTTTTTATCCTTGTTTTTATCCTTGTTTTTGTCTCTTTATTTGCAGTGTTTGTTTATTATTGTTCCTGTGTATACAGGGAGCTCATCAACAGTATTTATACATGGTACTCGTATCTTTATCTAGGGTTTCTCTTGCTGTTTAATTACATAGGATTTCTATATTTTCTTTTTCTCTCTTTTTCTTTTCTATTCTCTCTTCTTTTTTATCATTGACTATACAAGGTTGGAATTCTAAGTATGACATTTAGTCAAAATTTTATGTTTTTATTCTCATGTAATATTGGGTTGTTTGTTTCGTTAATGTGTTTTTCCAACCATGTTATTTTGGTCATCTGTTTATTGAAAAATTCAATAAAGTATTTGAAATAAAAAAAAGAAATGATGTGGAAGTATAGATCAGGTATAGAACTTTTTATTTTAACAATTTGAACACTGAAATTTTATTCATGTGTTTTGTACTGTTTACACAATGTTTGCAAGAAATATCATGTTTACTTGAATTTTCAATTTAATGTATGAATATATTGATGAGAATAAATAGATAAGTAAGAAAGTATATGTGACTATGGATCACATTTTGCTTTCTGGGCCGCACATGTACCTCTAAGAGTGAATGTTGAGTTGTTGTTTTGAATAGATAGGTTGCCGGGGAATTTTTTCACATGCTATATGATGGAATTTGTTATTCAATCTGCAAAGTCATGAATAGAGCACGGACATGCTTAAGTTTCTGTAGATGGTCTTAACTGGCAATGTCCGTCAATCTTTTTTTTTTTTTAGGTTTCACTTTACCCACTGCTTTTCCGAAAGAAATATTGGTTAAGGGAATTTGTATGTTCTCTTTTATAATATTTTTCTTTTACTTATCTCACGGATCTTATAGTTTAGTAATAAAGACTCAACAAACTTTTCAGTGATTTGCTTTCTTCATTTTAATGATATACTTGTTTCGGTGTCTGCACTTTGCCTGAACCCCTTACCACTGGGTGCACCCTTTGCCCATGCTCCACAGACGTTGGGTACAGAGCTTAGCCTTTGGTTATACCCTGTGCCTACGTCTTCCATACCCCCAGTGTCTGCCGGGAATAGTCTTTGGCCATTACATTCCTTAGTTCTCCTGGCTATGGGAACGGCTTTCAGTCTCACACACAGTCCACCCGATACAAGAAGATAATGACCACAGCTTTCAGTTATGCCCAGCATACTCTGAGCACTGGTGTGGTGAAAGGCTGCATTCTGTGCTCCGCACCCCTTGTCAATGTCCTTTTGGGTTTGTCTCACTGACGCCTTACATCACATCTCTCTACCCCACTACCTGCTAGGTAAAACTTTCTGGTATTCCTAGAAGCCATAGGGCCCAGTCCCATGTCCCTATTTCAATGAGACGTGACCAACAGATGTTGACAGCGATCACTTGGCACAGAGGTTGACTTTCTGTGACACACTGTGCCTATAACTTGTCCTCAGTACATGCTGAGCAGTCTGAGACAATGCCCAAAGGCAGTGGGCAAACGCTGTGGCTTTAGGTCACATACTATGGCGAGTACACCGGTCTCAAGAGCTTTTTACATTATTGGCTTATCAAGGGAAATTCTATGGAAAATGTAACTTTTGGGACTTCCAATAACTTTCTTCGGCCTTCATCAACCTGCATGCAATTTTTCAGGTTCAAAGTTAGGTGAGCATAAATTGTTTTTTTAAACGTTTTGTGCAAATGTGTCATAAGGGGAGTAGAATATGAATACTGTTCAAGCACTGGTTGCGAAAATGTGGGTAAATATACAGCATTTCTTTTGGGAGGGATAGATGAAAAAGTATTCTCCATCCCCTGGCGATTGCTCCAGTCCTCCTCGGGGTGTGGTGTTCGCCCACTCTTGCATCCCCTGCAACTCTCAATGGCCTCCAAAAAAGGTTTTGTACTGCAGATTAATGAACTGGCTACCAAAGCAAACCTTCCCTACATGCCCGTCCAATGATATCTGTCAAGTTCATGAAGCAGCATGGCCTATTTATGAACAGCGAAAAGGTCAAAGGTGAACAAAAGCTGAGCAGATCAAATTTAATTTTACAATCACAATCCAGTTTGTGAACCAAACTGCCAAGTTAACTTAATTTCTTCCATTGTGGGGTGTCAAAAACTAAAACAAATTTACATCAAAACAGTCAAGAAATATACTCTGTTTCAAGCTCTATCTCATGTTACATCTGGAATAAATCTGCCCAGAAGTTTTAGTATTGCGGAAAACAAACATTCCTATGAAAGTTCGAAACATATGCCGTCACGTTTTGTCTCTTCACTTATCTGCAGAAACTCTAAAATTAAGAATTAGAGGTGGGTGGGCTAAATCCCAAATTTTGTTCTGGTTTGTTCAACGGGGACTATGTTATTTGGAATCAAGAAATTATTTTTCTGCGGAGTAAGCATCACAATTATAGCTACAGACTTGCTATCACCGGCTCTATAAAATACAACATACATACATACATATACTGTGCAATGTTTGTACCTGTGTGTACATTTATTGTATGATTCTTTTACCTTCAAACTCACGACCGTGTTTACGGTGACAATGAGGTAGAGGCTGTGAATTTTATTGCAGCTAATGGAACAATAACTAAATCGATTTTTTTTATTTTTGACCCCTTACAAAACTGCATAACCTTTCTGTGCTGCGGAACGGCAACAATTTAAAAACTTACCTTGTTAGTTTTATTTCTGCCCTCGTGAAGAATCAATTCTTCGGACAAAATCAGGCTCCGAGCAGGGTTACAGAGGTCCAGAGGCTGCAAAACACAAAAA